>JAFEMH010000253.1:0-167500 GCA_022495995.1 Adenophora triphylla var. japonica | reverse complement strand
TCTCTTCCGTTATCTTGGCTAATGCCTTTGTCTCCATCCACTTGGAGAAGTAATCAACAACTACTATCACGTACTTGCAATTACCACGGGCGGGAGGGAAGGGTCCGATGATGTCGATTCCCCACATATCAAATGGCCACGTAGGTATTACAAGTGTCTGCTCAACTGCCGGTAGTCTGGGAATGTCGGAGAATCTCTGGCACTTGTCACATTTTCTAACATAGGCGTGCGCGTCCTCCCTCAGGTTTGGCCAATAGTAACCTAGCGAGATAATTTTGTCGACTAAGGTTCTGGCCCCTGGGTGTCCGCCGCAAACACCTTCATGTACTTCCGCCAAGAGATTCTCAACTTCCTTGGGATAGACACACCTTAGCAGGGGCTTGGTGAAAGATCTTTGGTAGAGGACTCCGTTCATCACAACTAACCTTGGCGACCTCTTTTTGATAAGTTGGGCTTGTGCTTCATCTTCCGGAAGTTGGCCCTTCTCGATGTAGTCCATGTAGTTGTCGATCCAGCATCTCTCCTCTCCATCAAGGAGCATGATTTGTAATCTTTCATATGCAGGTTCCTCAGCAAAAACTACGTATGGATTGGTCTTAGACTTAGACACGTCCATAGTCGCTAGTTTAGATAGAATGTCTGCGATTTGGTTATCTTCCCTGCCAATTTGCTTGAGTTCAAAGAATTCCATCTTTTTCGTCATGTCTAGGACCAGATCTCTATATTTGGTAAGGGTGGGGTCTTGGGTGTTATACTCTCCCTTTACTTGTTTAACAACTAGTTGGGAGTCACAGAATGCCGCCACCTTGGTTGCTCCGTAGAAGGAAGCCAACTCGATACCAAATATTAGAGCTTCATATTCAGCTTGATTGTTGGAGCCAAGGAACTTGAATCGGATGATGTCTTGCATGGTGTACTCTCCTTCTGGGCTTGCTAGTACAACTCCAGCTCCGCTCCTTTCCTTTGTAGCCGATCCGTCTGTGTACAAGATCCAGCAGTTGGATGGGAGTTCGATGAGAGACTCTTCCTCTTCCGCAGTGTTTTGCTTACGGGAAGTGGGGAGGTGCTCACCCATAAAGGTGGTCTCAACCATGAAGTCAACCAAAGGCTTTGCCAGCAGGGTCTTCCTTGGTTGGTAAGTGATATCAAACTCAGTAAGAGCGATTGACCAATTTAGGAGACGTCCGGAGCCGTCCAACTTATGCAGGATCTTCTTCAATGGTTCATTGGTATAAACAGTGATAGGATGTGCAGAAAAATAGGCACGTAGTTTCCTTGAGGCAATGACTAGGGCGTACGCTATCTTTTCCACGTTGAAATATCTGCTCTCCACGTCAGACAATGTGTTGGGTATGCATATGTTTTAACCCTCCTATTTTGTATAAGATTTGATTGATACCATAACCTCCTATTTATTTTAAGGACTTTAGGACCCTATGTAATGAAGCTTAGACTTCAATTTTTTAGCTAAGTCCATTTTATAGTATAGGTTAAATTTAGGCTTGAAGACTGGCACAAGACTCATTGGATCTGAGGATTGCAGGTTCGTAGTTTCTGCACCACCCCATTAAAACCGCCTAGCCGAACCGCTCCCCGGAACCGCCTTTGGTGAGACATTGTCTGAAACCGCTTCTCTGAACCCCTAAGTGCAAACCCCTTTGAACCGCTTCATGCAACTGCCTTGCAGTTTCATACTCAAACCGCACTTAAAGAATTCCTCTTCTGGTGGAACCGCTTTTTGTCAACCACTCATCACCAGAACCGCCCCAATGATTGGCTACTTGAAGTGAACTCCTTTGACCGTTGGAATCCACATCAGCAATATCAAATGTCAACCACTATATCTTGTCATGTGGCTACTTTTCAGACAAGATCTGCAAGGATCTTAAAAAGGTGACAGATGTCCTAACCACCTTGATTGCAACTGAGATCTGATCAGCTTTACCTGCATCAACAGTTCCAAAGGACAAAATTGGTTGTTGTGGACCAATGGGATTGCATCAAGGACTGTCCTTTTAACAGCTGTGTCCAACGGCTATATTCCTGATGCTTGGGTATAAATACCCCCAACCTTCTTCATTTGAAGTTTGCTTGAAACTTGAGAAATTGCTGTGAGTTCATAAGAAGTTGAAGCTCTGCCCAGAAATTCTAAGTCCTTTGAATCTTCATCTTCAACCTTCAAGAAATATTCCTCAAATTCTTGTAAAATCAAGCCTTATACACATCAAGAATCATTGTGCTCTACATCTCAAAGATTTAAAGAGCCTTGATCTTGAACACACACACACCTCACTTGTTTAATCACATAGATTAATCATTTGAGATACACTGGTTATAGTCTAGGATTCAATCTTCATAGAATAGATTTTAGCTTTGAGTATCGATCTTTGTAACTTGTAATCTCTCATACTCAATAGTAGAATCACTCTTGAAAATCCAAGACTAACCATCTTGGTAGTGGACGTAGATCGTTTATCGATTGAACCACTCCAAATATTGTGTTCTTACTTTCTGCATTTATTATTTCTTGTGCTTACTGATTATCTACTTTTCTCTCTGTTTGGTTTTTGTTTAGATATCCATTATTGTGAAATAGTGTTTGGAGTTAACATTGTCAAAACTACACTTGTTTGTAAAACTGCACATGTCAAAACCGCTTTACCTAAACCGCTTTACAAACCGCCTCACTCAAAACCGCTTTGTAACTTTACTATTCCGCTGTGCATTTTATAATTCTACTTGCAGTTTCTTATACACTGCAAGAGGTTTTGTAAGTATAGAGGATTAGTTTTAAATCGAGGGCAAAAAATTTAAAACAGCTATTCACCCCCCCCCCTCTAGCCGTATTTTCACCCTTGTTGCCACCTTTGGGACCAACAAGTGGTATCAGAGCTAACACATTTTAAAACCACTGTTTTTCAAGCTTAACAGCTTGTGTGCCGATTCAATATGGTAAATTCAAAGACAATGACTACTGTTAACTATTCACACATTCCAATCTTGGACGAAGACCACTTCAACATCTGGAAGTGCAGAATGCTCTTTCATTTGAAAACAATTGATGAGATGCTGGTGGAGTGTGTATTCAATGGCCCATGGATTCCAATGAAGGCCAACACTGATGCAACCACCGGTGCAGAAACTCCAGAGGTCAAAAAGCCAAAAGAGGAGTGGTCGGATGAAGAGAAGAGATTAGTTGCCTTAGACAGCAAGGCAAGGCACATCATTTCTGGAACCCTCCCCGTTTCAACTCTTCAGAAAGTGATGTACCTCAAAACCGCAAAGTAGATGTGGGATGCCATAGAGAACTACCTCGAAGGTGATGACGAATGCAAGGAAAGCAAGTTATATGCTGTTGAAAGATCCTACAACAAATTCAACAGAAAACCCGATGAAACCTTGCGTCAAACCTACGACCGCTATGTTGAGGTAGTTAATGCTTGTAGATCTCTTGGCAAAACTTTAACTGATAAGGAAATCAATATGACTTTCCTATCTACTTTAGGTTCTAGATGGGTTAATAAGGCTATCTCTCTAGAAGACTCAAAAGTTTTGAATACTTGGTCGTTAAGTAACTTGTATGCAAACCTTAGAGTCTATGAGCTTAAATTAAATCATATCGAAGAAATTGAAGGGAAAACCAAATCGTTTTCTATGTCCGTAGTGGAACAAGAGGAGAAACCATCTACATCCAATCAAACCGCAGATTCTTTCATATCAACCTCATCACTCATCGAGATGGATGATGATGATTTTGCCATGTTTGTGAAAAGATTTCAAAAATTTAGAAAAGCCTCAAAACCTTTCACAAAAACATTTTCAAAAGGCAAACCTCCTGCAACATTTTCTAAGGCTGGAGATACAAAGAAAAAGAGTGATCTAGTATGCAACAATTATAGAAAACCTGGTCACTTTGCATCTGAGTGTCCACAGCCCAAATACGAATACATGAAAAATAAAACCTCTCCTGCGAAATTTTCTCTTCGCAAGGGAATGGTTGCTGAGGAAGAAGAGAATTCCAAGGAATTAGCAACTTGGATTGAAACAGATTCTGATGATGGAAGTGACGAAGAAACCGAAGAGGTTAATCTCTGCTTAGTTGCATATGCTTTCGATGAATCAGAATCTGAGTCAGTCGATTTGCAGGATATGGAGGAAAAAGAGGTTTCAAATAAACTTCCTAATTATAAATTGGATGATGATATCAAACTTACTCCTAGATTAAGATAGGAAATTGTTCGTATTCACGTCCCATTTTCTCGTCTACAAATGCTCCACCTTCAAAAATAATTTCAAAGAAGAAAATTTTGAAAAAGGTGGTGGAAGAGGTTTCTCTCATGGAACATGAAAGGATGTTCAGAAAGCAGAAATGGTGATCCATCAATTCTCTAATCTTAAGAAAGCCTTAAGCTTAGCTCATGATGAACTTAATCTGTACAAGACGGAGAAAACTGTGATGAGGTCTGAAATTTCAAATCTTAAGGACCAAATCAGAAGTATGACTCCTCTTGCTGATCAAAACCGCATCCTTGAAACTAAGGTTGCTGCACTTCAACTCCGGAATGATGACCTGGTCACCCAACTCAACGATCGTCAAATGATTATTGATGGGTGGCTCAAGTCAAAATCCTACTCGGATCAAATCATAGATTCCCAAGTTCCCTCTGGAATTAAGGAGGGTCTAGGTTTTGGATCTGAAGAAGAGGAGAAGTGTGCATCCTCTAGTGAAAAGGATGAGGAAATTTTGAAACTAACTAAAGAAATTTCTAAGGGGAAGCATGCTAAAGGCAAGGGTAAAGGACAACAAATTAATTATGTCTATCCAAAAGGGAAACAATATGGGAAGAACTCTCAGATGAAGCCAAAGGATTATGAGAGTATTGCTTCAGAGGAAATGGCATATGGAGTTGGCCGCATCCCTAAAACCGCTTCTGGTGGAACTAGAGATGCTGGCAATCGCAAGTCTGACCGCGCCTCTTCTTCGACCGCTCGACCTGCCTTCAAAAGCAATAAGAGCTCTCCCAGAAAATACGTGGTCAAACTAAAGCCAGTTCCCTTTGTTAAGCCTGAAACCGCGTCTCCCAAACCGCTTGCAACTCCTAAGAAGACTAAGGAGTTAGTAAAACCTCATGATGCTTGTAGCTTTTATAAATGTTCTGTGTGTGATGGTTTAGGTCACAAGGCTGCAGAATGCCTTTTGCGGTTCACATCCAATGCCAGGAAGAGTAAACCTCCTTCTGTCAAACAGGTGTGGGTCGTAAAGGGTTGCTAACTTCAGGACCCAAGGAATAAAGGGGGACCTCGTTCTTAATGTTTACATTTCAGGTCCTCTGCTTAATGGCTGGTCACTCCAAGAAAAATGAATGGTATCTTGACAGTGGCTGCTCAAGACATATGACTGGAGATAGATCATTACTCGAAGATGTCATTGAAGCAAGTGGTCCGTCTGTAACCTTTGGTGACAATAACAAAGGAAAGACCATTGGATATGGTGTTATAAGGAGAGGAAACCTAACTATTGAGAAGGTTTCTCTTGTTGAAGGACTCAAGCACAACCTCCTTTCAATTTCTCAATTCTGCGATAAAGGAATGCTTTGCAACTTCACGTCATCAAACTGCTTTATCAAAGATAGCATTTTCGGAGTCACCCTACTCACAGGGATTCGTAAAAGTAATATTTACATTATTGATCTAAATTCTGCATGCAGTATTACTAATCTCTGTTTTGTAGCTAAAAATGTGAGCGAAAATAGTTGGCTATGGCACAAGAGGTTGAGCCACTTGAACTTCAAGTATCTTGCAAAGATTGGTAGGGAAAACCTCGTTCGCAGTTTACCCAAAGTGGCTGACCATCATCCAGAGAAATGCAGCCGCATGTCAACTCGTAAGCAAACCCGCGTCGTCTTTCACCAGCAAGACCGCTCCATCAACTTCAAGATGCTTACAACTGCTTCACATAGATTTGTTTGGACCCGTAACCACTGCCAGCATTGGAGGAAATAGATATACTTTAGTGGTGGTGGATGATTATTCAAGATATACGTGGGTTGAGATGATGATTTCCAAAGATGATTGTTATGAAATTCTCACCGCACTTTTTAGACGACTCCAAACTCAAAAAGAAGACGACATCGTTAGTGTTCAATCAGATAATGGAACAGAATTTAAGAACAACGGTGTTTCTCAGTATTGTGATGACCATGGGATTGATCACAATTTTTCAACTGCTGGTGTTCCACAATAAAATGGGGTTATGGAAAGGAAGAATAGGACGTTGATTGAGGCTGGAAAGACAATGATATCTGAAGCCAAGCTGCCTCGGTATTTCTGGGCTGAAGCAATCAATACAGCATGCTTCACTCAGAACCGCTCCCTCATCAACAAAACCTATAATAAGACTCCCTATGAGCTTTGGCGAGGAAGAACCCCCAACATTGCATTCTTCAAGATTTTTGGCTGCAAATGTTTTATCCTCTACAACGGAAGAGAAAATAGAGATAAATTCGGAGCCAAGGCCGACGAAGGTATTTTTGTTGGGTATGCTAAACATTCAAAAGCTTTTCGTGTTTTCAATAAAACTAGTTTAAAAATCGTTGAGTCTGTCCATGTTACTTTCGATGAGCATTCTCTCCTTGAGCCACATTTGGCTCCAAATGTTGCTGATGATTTTGTTGAGCATAATGAAACAGGTGAACCATCTCAAACCGCACCTGAACCTCAACCGCAAAATCCAGCACCCTCAACAGAAATTCCCTCAAACCGCACTTTTGAAACCGCACCTGAAGTTCCTACTCCAGATGCAACTCCTAGGGAAGAAGAAGTTGAGAATTGCCCTATCCAGCTTATAGAACCTCTTCATCAACTTACATTTCATGACTTTGCTGAAGGATCTAACGACGTTCCAATTGAAGAACTTCAGCAAACCTCTGTCCAACCAGACTTACCCCCGGAGGTTCGTGAAGTCAGTAGTCACCCTCTCTCTAATGTGATTGGTGATCTATTTTTCGGTTTTCAAATAAGGAGATCAAATTATGATGAGCATACTTACTTAATATCTCAAATTAAACCCAAGAAGATTGATGAAGCACTCCAAGATTTCAGTTGGGTCGTTGCTATGCAAGAAGAACTCAACCAGTTTGAAAGATGTAAGGTCTGGACTTTGGTGCCTATACCTCAGGATCAAGGAGTGATAGGAACTAAGTGGGTATTTAGGAATAAGATGGATGAGAATGGAAGCATCACTAGGAATAAAGCAAGGTTGGTTGCACAAGGATATAGGCAAGAAGAAGGAATTGATTATGATGAAACTTTTGCTCCAGTTGCAAGATTGGAAGCTATAAGAATCTTCTTAGCCTACGCCTCTTTCAAGCGTTTCAAGTTATATCAAATGGACGTGAAAAGTGCTTTCCTCAACGGTGAACTGCAAGAGACCATGTATGTTGCACAACCGCCTGGATTTGAAGACTCCAAATTTCCCAATCATGTCTACAAACTCCAGAAAGCTTTGTATGGACTTAAGCAAGCTCCAAGGGCATGGTATGAGACTCTCTCTAAATTTTTACTAGAAAAGGGATTTAAACGCGGTAAAATCGATACAACTCTTTTTATTGCCAAATATAATGATCATACTTTACTTGTTCAAATATATGTTGATGATATTATTTTTGGTTCTACTAATGAGTTAATTTGTAAGCGTTTCGAGAAGCTAATGAAAAGCAAGTTTGAGATGAGCATGATGGGAGAATTAACATTCTTCCTCGGGCTTCAAATCAAGCAATGCGAAGAAGGTATTTTCCTAAGCCAAGCCAAATACACCAAGGAGCTAATAAAGAAGTTTGGATTAGAAAATGCTAAAAAATATGATACTCCAATGGCCACCGGCAATAAGATAGATAAAGATCTCAAAGGTAAGAAAGTTGATCAAACTTTATATCGAGGTATGATCGGCTCATTACTTTATTTAACTGCTAGTAGGCCCGATATCATGTTTAGTGTCTGTGTGTGTGCTCGCTACCAAGCTGATCCTAGAGAAGCACATCTAATTGCAGTCAAGCGTATAATCTGTTATTTATCTAGAACCACTAACCTTGGACTTTGGTATTCCAAAGATTCAAACTTCGATCTTGTAGGTTATTCAGATGCAGATTATGCAGCTTGTACTATTGACAGGAAAAGCACTAGTGGGACTTGTCATTTCCTCGGGAACAGACTAGTTGCTTGGGCCAGCAAGAAGCAAACTTCAGTTTCAGTGTCAACCATAGAGGCTGAGTATATTGCTGCTGGAAGTTGTTGCTGTCAAATCCTTTGGATGAAGCAGCAGTTGGTAGACTATGGAATCCATGAAGGAAATTGCCCTATCATGTGTGACAACACTTCAACAATTTCAGTCTCCAACAACCCTGTCATGCATTCCAAGACCAAGCATATAGATATCAAGTATCATTTCCTCAAAGACCATGTGGAGAAGAGGAATATCCATTTAGAGTACATGGGGACAGACAACCAGATTGCTGATATCCTCACCAAGGCTCTTGACTCCAAGAGATTTTCTTTTCTCAGAGGAGAAATGGGTATGCTTGAACTTAAATAAATTACATACTTTTTATTTGCTAACTTGTTTGTTGAGTTTAGGATTAAACTCCTATTAAGGATTGAGACCGCTTATGTTGAAACCGCCTCTACTAAAACTGCAAGCAGTCAAACCGCCTGCATCCAACTGCCAGTTCCAAACCGCTTGATGCAGTCAGACCACTTGATCAAAACCGCGTTTAAACAAAGATTAAATTCTGTCTATTTGTGTCTTATCCTTATTACCTTTAAAAAAAATGTTCAAATTCTTTTTATTTATTTTTCAGTCCTTATTTTGATATAAGGGTATTTTTGCAAATGTTTTTCCCTCATTTATTTCAAAATTAAGAGCATTTAATGCTAAGGGGACAGAGCATTAAAAACCCTCATATCAGCCGTCATTGAAAGAAGTGCAGGAGGTGAAAGGGTGCAACAGTTGGTATATTTCAATCATTCCTTCTGAACCAACTGCCTGCCCCCTTCACCCTATAAATACCCTGTTTGGTGAAACCTAAGAACTTTTCACTGCCCATCTCTGTCATTCGTACTTTCTTCTTCACCAACTCACTCTCTCTCTCTAAAACTTTTTACAAAACCTCCATTTTCAAACATTTTCTGAAATGGCAACAACATCAAAAAGGCAACGTGCATCTGCAGTTTCTAGGGCTCCCAAGAGACTTATCTTGGAAATGGTAACATCTTCTAACCCTAATTCTTTCTATTTTTCAGAATCTGCCATGGGTGAACTCAAATAAACTGTTCGTATGCCTGTTCATGATTTTTTTTTTATGATTTTGAACTTGTTTCTTCACCATTTCTGATGAAATTTGTTGGGTTTTGCTCGTAATCATGCCTAGATTTACATTATGTAGTTTATTTCATGATCAATGCATGATTTGAGCACTAATTTTGTGATTTTCAGTTTTTATATTTTGAAAACCCCACTTAGTGTTCTTGGTGATTATGGATGATACTGGGTAAAGGATGAATTTTTAATGATATATTGTTGTTCCCCTTCCCAATGTGATCATTTTGACATGTTATTTGTTGATTTTGGTTAAGTTTTGTAAATCTCTGTTCTTGGTGTTCATGAATGTTCTTCGTGTTCTTCATGAAACCCATGAACTTTTCTTGAAAAATCATATGTTTTGGATGTCTTGAATCTGCATAGTGTTTTTCCAACAATTAGAAGAATTTTCAACTTTTTCAAAATTTTTGGATTTCTTTTGGTTTTGAAACCACTTGTATGCAAACCGCTTATACTCTATATTTCAAAACCGCTTCTGTTTTTTAAGCTAACCGCATGCTGAACCGCTTGTTCAAATCTTTTGAAACCGCATGCTGGTTAAATTCCTTCCTTCATTTCTTGTTGAGATTTTACTAAGTATATAGGCTGGAAACCAAGAATTTCCTCTCTAAGCACCGCTTGCAGTGTGGGATAAATTTGGATTACAATGCCACGTACTTAAGTAATTTTGTTCTCAAATCCTCATTATTTGTTTGAGTATTCATAGTTTCACTTGGGGTTTGAAATTTTCAAACCGCACCATTGCTCAACCGCTTGGTGCTCAAACCGCATGTGAACTATGAATACACAAATGGATCTAACACTTGGAATTTTATTTTGTAGGATCCAACTACCTTCCTACCAGGTTGGGAAGTTAATGAGGTTGAGCTCAAGACTGATGCTCTAGGAAGGGAGCTGCTTAGGAAATTGAGAGTTTCAGGCATCCTACCGCTGTTCACCAAGAAGCAAGACTTCATAGTGCCATCCTTTGTAGATCAGTTCTTTGCAACCGCCAAGAAGGAATTCAGGATTCTGGAGCAAGGTCAGAAAGTTCCATGCCTAACCGCTGTTGTTGAAGGCCTAAAGCTCTCCATAGACTACATTGACATCAAAAGACTTTTCAAGTTTGGTGTTGGAGGAGCTCCCTTGGAGGTTGATCAAGTAATCCAAGATAATGCAGCATTAGCAACCGCCAAGGTAGATACCATGGCTAGGAGATACAAGAAGATCCCTAGGAAGAATTTTGGTGAGCTGATGAACTTCATAGGTCATCTTGTTGGAAGATCAGTTTGTGGGAAGACAGGAAATCACAACAACTTTACATCCCAACAATGGATGTATAGTTCGGCTATTTTTATGGAGATAAAGCTGCACTGGCCAAAGATCCTTTACTTGGAAATAAAAGATAGTATTGAGACTTATCAGTCAAAGGTCAAGGGAGAAGATCAGAGGTGGAGACCATTTTGCAGGGTTCTAACCGCTCTGTTGATGGATTTTGATCATCTAGATGAGATTGTCACCAAGAATCCAGAGCTGATGGTGGACTGTTCTTTTGATTCCCTAGGACTGCTTGCATGCCATTCCTTCAGGTATGCTAATGGAGATGCATTATACAAGTCTCTGTATGATGCAGATACCTATCCCTTGAAGGAGCCCTATGAGCTCAGAGATCCTACTACCGCTCCTCAGTCTAAAGGAGCTAAGCGGTCCAGGAAGCCCCCAACCAGAGCAGAACTGCCACCAAAGAAGACTAAGACCGCTCCAGCTACCAAACCGCCTATAGCTGATGATGGAGCTGGTCCTAGTAAAAGGAAGAAGAAGAAGGAAAAGCAGCCTGAAGCCATGAACTTGGTGGATGAAGAAGATGAAGAAGAAGAAGACCCAAGTATTCCCAACTTGGTTGCAAGAGCCAAGAAGGCTAGATCTGATGTGGAAGGATTGACTGTTGAAGAGCAGATCCAATTCTACAAGGATAAAGTGGAAAGATTGGCCAAGGAGCAAGCTGAGAGGTATCAGGCCAAGGGAAAATCAACTGCTGAAGCTGGAACCGCCTCACCCCATGAACCGCCTCCTGAGACCCAACCGCCCTCAACCTCTCAAACCTCACCTGTCCAATCCCCAACCAAATCTCCTTCCAAATCCCCTTCCAAAACCAAATCCTTAACCCCTTCCCCTATCAAAACTGCACCAATTCAGGGGGAGAAATCAAAGAGAAGGAAGATGATGGCCAAAAAGAAAACCCCCAGAAAAACCAAGCCTGTCCAACCTTCCCCTTCACCACCCAGAAATTCCTCTCCTCCTACTCCTCAAAATTCTCCTCCACAGTCACCTCAAAATTCCCCTTCACTTTTCCCCAGAAAATCCCTTTCCCCATTATCCTCCCAATCCCAATATAACTCACCCCAACATTCCCATTCCATAAACTCACAACATTCAAACCAAACCCCCACTCACTCTGCCTATCAACAATGGCAGTCCAAACCCTCTGCTGGACATGCCACCTCCAAATCTGTTAGGGATGATCCAACCCCAACCAATTTCCCTAACAAAAACCGCTCCCATTCTCCTACACCTAATCGCTCCAAATCTAACACCCCTTCAAAATCACCAACTCCACACAACTCACCCATTAGACAAAACTCACCTCCTCCAAACATTCCTCCTCAAACACAAAATGCACCTGAAACTAACCAATACCAACCGCCTCCTCCCTTCACAACCGCTCCACCCTCAGAGTACTCCCAAATTCTCCAAACCCTTAATCTGATTCAAGGCCAACTTGTTATAAACCAAGGCCATGTCATATCTTTGACCGCCTCGAATGCCTCCCTCCTTGAATCCAACCGCTCCTTACAGGCCAAGGTAGAATCTCACTCCCTTGAGTTGGCAACCCTTAAAGCTTCTTTGCTTGATGCCATTTAGGGGGAGAAATCTACAGCAATTCCAACCGCTCCATCCTCTTCAACTGCTCCTGACAGCCAAACCGCTTCTCTCATCAAAGCTGCTGTTGAAGAAGGAATGTCCAAAGCCTTGGGAGATAAGGCATCTGTTGCTGACTTGGATAAAATTTTGGGTGACCTTAAAGAAAAGATCTGCAATTCCCTAGAGAAGGACCTTGGAGAGATAGGCAAGAAATTTCTCAGTTTCCTTGACTCCAGACCGCAGCAGGCTCAAATTGTCCAAACCGCTTTGGATTCTCTGTGTGAAGAAGTCTTGGAACAAATTGATCTATTCAAGGTGGATTCCAAGGTGAATCTGGATACTGTGTCAGATACAGTGAAGGCCAAGCTGAACGAGATCCAAGATGAGTTCAATGACCGCTTGGACAACCTCAGGGAAGGATTCAACTCCAGACTTGGCTCAACAGTCAATGAACTCAAATCCTCCCTGAAGGTATCTGTGGATCTTGAATCAATGGAACAAGCAATCCAAGCCCAAACCGCTTTAGTTCATGAATAACTCCACACCATTTTCAACTCTATATATTCCTCTGTCAATGTGAAGCTTGATATAATCAAGGAAAATCTTGTGGAAAATACCAAAGCGGTTGGTGCCACCAACTCTACTTCTGCTCACTCAGTCAATGCCTTGAAGAAGCTAGAGTCAACCCTGATCAGGACTGCTGAAGAAGTAAGAAGATTAAGGAAAGCATTTGAGCCAAACCAATCAAGAGCTGGGACCAGTGGAGCTGAACATGAAGTTAACAAGCCGCCCCAGCAATAACCGCTTCTCCTTAATTATTTTTGAACCGCATTTTGTAAGTTGGACCGCACTTTCCTTGTATTTCTTTTTGTCCAACTTACTTTATTTTTGTTTTTGTAACCTTGTAATTTTCTTTCATTCCTGTATCTGTAAACACTTTGGGAATTAATGGAAATTGCATCATGGTTCCAAAACCTTGTTCATATCAAACTGCTTGTTTGTAGAACAATGAAACCGCTTAAGGTCTTAAACCTCATTCAAATATTTTTCAACTTAAAAATCACTCTTTTGAATTGATGTTTAAACATTCAGTTTAAACTGCACTTTGAACCTAAACTCACATTTTTTAAGTGCACTGAATGCATTTATATACTCTTCAAATTGTAAGTTTTTCAATCTTTCAATAGTATAGAAATCTATAGCTTAAGCTAGTATGTGCATTGACTTGGGACATGACTTACCATGTTAAATCTTATGGACATGTTTTTACCAAGTACAATGTTTGCTTTTGCTGTAGTAGGTAATGGCATCAATCAAATAGGGGGAGATTGTTGGGTATGCATATGTTTTAACCCTCCTATTTTGTATAAGATTTGATTGATACCATAACCTCCTATTTATTTTAAGGACTTTAGGACCCTATGTAATGAAGCTTAGACTTCAATTTTTTAGCTAAGTCCATTTTATAGTATAGGTTAAATCTAGGCTTGAAGACTGGCAAAAGACTCATTGGATCTGAGGATTGCAGTTCAGAGTTTCAGACCACCCCATTAAAACCGCCTAGGCTGAACCGCTCCTGGAACCGCCTGGTGAGACTTTGTCTGAAACCGCTTCTCTGAACCCCTAAGTGCAAACCCCTTTGAACCGGTTCATGCAACTGCCTTGCAGTTTCATACTCAAACCGCACTTAAAGAATTCCTCTTCTGGTGGAACCGCTTTTTGTCAAACCACTCATCACCAGAACCGCCCCAATGATTGGCTACTTGAAGTGAACTCCTTTGACCGTTGGAATCCACGTCAGTAATATCAAATGTCAACCACCATATCTTGTCACGTGGATACTTTTCAGACAAGATCTGCAAGGATCTTAAAAAGGTGACAGATGTCCTAACCACCTTGATTGCAGCTGAGGTCTGATCAGCTTTACCTGCATCAACAGTTCCAAAGGACAAAAGTGGTTGCTGTGGACCAATGGGATTGCATCAAGGACTGTCCTTTCAACAGCTGTGTCCAACGGCTATATTCCTGATGCTTGGGTATAAATACCCCCAACCTTCTTCATTTGAAGTTTGCTTGAAACTTGAGAAATTGCTGTGAGTTCATAAGAAGTTGAAGCTCTGCCCAGAAATTCTAAGTCCTTTGAATCTTCATTTTCAACCTTCAAGAAATATTCCCCAGCCCAGAAATCAAGCCTTATACACATCAAGAATCATTGTGCTCTACACCTCAAAGATTTAAAGAGCCTTGATCTTGAACACACACAC
Source organism: Adenophora triphylla var. japonica (assembly GCA_022495995.1). Lineage (NCBI taxonomy): Eukaryota > Viridiplantae > Streptophyta > Magnoliopsida > Asterales > Campanulaceae > Adenophora > Adenophora triphylla. The sequence goes on along the minus strand of JAFEMH010000253.1, from coordinate 152,959 downwards.
ACACCTCGCTTGTTTAATCACATAGATTAATCATTTGAGATACACTAGTTATAGTATAGGATTCAATTTTCATAGAATAGATTTTAGCTTTGAGTATCGATCTTTGTAACTTGTAATCTCTCATACTCAATAGTAGAATCACTCTTGAAAATCCAAGACTAACCATCTTGATAGTGAACGTAGATCGTTTATCGATTGAACCACTCTAAATATTGTGTTCTTACTTTCTGCATTTATTATTTCTTGTGCTTACTGATTATCTACTTTTCTCTCTGTTTGGTTTTTATTTAGATATCCATTATTGTGAAATAGTGTTTGAAGTTAACATTGTCAAAACTACACTTGTTTGTAAAACTGCACTTGTCAAAACCGCTTTACCTAAACCGCTTTACAAACCGCCTCACTCAAAACCGCTTTGTAACTTTACTATTTCGCTGTGCATTTTATAATTTTACTTGCAGTTTCTTATACACTGCAAGAGGTTTTGTAAGTATAGAGGATTAGTTTTAAATCGAGGGCGAAAAATTTAAAACAGCTATTCACCCCCCCTCTGGCTATATTTTCACCCTTGTTGCCACCTTTGGGACCAACACAATGCCTTGGAGACATAGTAGACGGGCTTTTGCATTCCTTCTTCATTCCGAACTAGAACAGCTGCGACTGCATGATCAGTGGCGGCTAGGAATACATACAGCATCTCACTGGTAATCGGACTGCTGAGCATGGGAGGGGAACCCAAGTACTTCTTCAACCGGAGGAATGCATCGGAGCATTCGGGAGTCCAGGAGAAGCTCTTGGTACCCTTCAAAACCTTGAAGAAAGGCAATCATTTTTCGGCGGATTTGGCTATGAATCTTCCCAGTGCCGCTATTCTTCCATTTAATCTTTGAACTTCCTTGATGTTGGTGGGTTCCTTCATGTCAATTAGGGCCTTGATTTTCTCGGGGTTCGCCTCAATTCCCCTCTGCGATACCATGAAGCCCAAGAACTTTCCAGCTGTCACCCCAAATACACACTTACTTGGGTTTAGCTTCATGTTGTTGGCTCGGATGTTGTTTATTGTCTCTTCCAAGTCTGGGGTGTGACTGCCCTCCTTGGTCTTAATGACCATATCATCGATGTAGGCCTCCATGTTTCGGCCTATTTGTGCGCCAAATACTTGATTCACCATTCGTTGGTACGTGCACCCGCATTCTTGAGCCCAAAAGGCATCATGACATAGCAATAATTTTCCCCAGGTGTTTGGAAGGCCGTCTTTTCGATGTCCTCTTCCGCCATTTTGATCTGATGATAACCTGAATAGGCATCTAGGAAACTGAGTGTTCGGTGTCCAGCTATGGAGTCAACCAACTTGTCGATCCTGGGGAGAGGATAGTGTAAGTGCTCCAATTTGAGTCGTTAGTATTTTCGTTAGAAAATTAACGAAAGCCCTAACATTCCTAACATTTCTAACAATTACTAACTTTTCTAACAAAGCAAGGGTAGATTAGGGATTGCCATTTAAGGTTAAACCAAGAAAAGAATCTTAAAAAAGAAAAGAAATTGGAAAAACCCGAATTGACAAGCTGAAAAACATAGCCAATTTGAATTTTTGAAAAATATCCCTCCTGTCCAAAGCTCGCAGGCGAAATGAACAAAGGCACGCTCCGATATGATCCGCGCGGATATGTTTGCTCCCAGTTGCCTATAAATTGAACCCTCCTCTCTCGCCTTACACAACACAATTCACTCACAAGAATAAAGACTCAAGCGAAAATAGAGAGAAAACAGTGGGAATCCTTAGATTGCCACCATTTTCTCTTGAATCTTTCCCAAATCCCACTCACTCCAAATACTCTCAAATCACTCCCATTCATACACAATCCCAAGCTTCAATCACCCCTTAAGAGGAGGATTAGAGAGAAAACATAGAGGACTTAATTGTTATCTACTTGTTTTCTCTTTGACCAACTCTAATCACAAACCCTAAACACATTCAAACCCTAAACACATTCAAACCCCAAACACCTTCAAGCCTTGAATCCACTCAAACATAAGCACAAACACAAGGGAAGATAGGTATAACCTCCCTCTCCCTACCCTAAATCTCTCTCATCCATGCATGCATCTCAAACTTTAAAGATGTAAGTTGTTCATTTCTTGCTTTAGATCCAAGAGGATCACCATGGAAGTTCATCTCCATGGATGATCCTCTACAAGGATCAACATTACTTTCAAAGTGTTTTTACTTACTTGCAAACACATTTTCAAAACCCTAAAAATCATTTTCATACATCAAATCTTGATTTCAAAGGATAAAATTCCCCTTCCCAAGCAAATGAAATGCTTAAATACTAATGTACCCTAAGGATGGCTTGATCTAGTAGATCACCACTAAAATGTCTAGTGACTACTAATCAAAGCCTAAGGAGATGGGGACAAGCATGGATGCCAAACCCCCTTTAAAATCATGTTTTTCTTCAAGAGAAAGTTGCTGTCCAGTAGCCTTTCTCTAAGACCTCTGTCCATGGTCTAATTTTTTGGACATACAGAAACTTGGAATTTTGTGTTGACTACAAAACACTTTTTGTAGAAAACATCCAGAGATTTCCATATATATTTTTACTTTATTTTTTTCGTGAGTAAAACTCCCTTTTTCAAATTATCTTTTAAAGGTCAGTTCATCAGTCTCTGGAAGTACAGATTTCATATCTGAGATTTCCAGAAGGTTTTGGTCCACCAAATAACCTCCAAATGGGAAAGTTCTTTTATGGAAAATCTTATTTAAGGTGTTTTGAACAACTTTTATTCTCGGACTTTCCCCATATTCTGAGATTTTTAAGCCCTTAAATCCATTTTAAAATAAAGTGTCCACTGCCTTTTTCATTCTGGCAGAAATGTTTTTCAACTTCAAAAAATCTTTTGAGTCCCAAAACTCAACCCAAAAATCACATCAAAAATCATAGAATTTATTCAAAGTCTAATAAAGAGTCCCCAATTTTTACTTTTCAGTTTCAACTTATTTTGGCCAAAACACACACACACACACACAAATAATTTTTAATGCTTGGAAGACTCGTTTTACGAGGCATTCCGGGTGAACACTAACGTTCTTCCCGGCGTGTAACGTGACCTCCGAACCCAAATCTATCATATCAGGCATTTTTCAAAGTTTTGGCCCTCAAAATAAAAATGGCGTGGCGACTTCGTTTGATTTCAAAAAAATCGGGTACACATCGTTACAGTGGCGACTCCGCTGGGGACAAATAAGCTTTATCTTAAAAAAAAAAAATGATATTTGATTTATCGGTGGAAACCATTAAACTTCCCGTTATCGCCTCCTAACACGAGTCGGGGATAAATTGTCGTTTAACAATCCCACGTACCGGTGTCATTGTTTTCAAAAAAAAAAAGGAAAAAACTTTTGAGGGTCAAGCTTCCGTCCCGGCATTTGAAATCATTTGTGGTGTGTGTTGATTTTTCACATTTTCGTGTTGTTTTGGCCGCCTCGGAAAAGTCAAAATTTTGACTATCGGACCCGTTGCCTTGAATTATGTGCTTATGTGTTATTGGCTTTCAAAGAAAAAAATCAAAAAAAAAAAATTCAAAAAAAAATTAAATATTTTCAAAAAAAAATTAAATATTTTCAAAAAAAAAAGAAGAAAATTTTCAAAAGAAATCATGCATCATACTTTTTAAGACACATGAAAATTTTCTATTTTACTCAGAAAAAGAAGATAGACTGCTTGCACACTACGCGCACGTGATCATACACTGCACACTACGTCTCTAACCCGGGGAAACCCCTGTCGCGGCCCGTTTGGTCTTATTACGCCTCTCGGTGCAAGCACGGGACTACCCAAACATCCCATGGAGCCTCATGTCGACCATGCACTTGTCCGTGACACACTTTGTCCGAGACCCGGTTGGTTTTTAGTCCGGGTCCGTGTCATGCCCCGTCTCGTATAGACCTTTCCTTTCAAGCCTTAGTCGGCACACCAAGTCAATATCTTTCGGGACCCTAATCGCCGAAGTCCCGCCGGTTTTCCGTCACGAATCTCTTTGACTTTTTCAGATATTGACCGGCGCCTTGACTTTGACTCGACCGGCACAAATTATACACTCGACTCCCAAAGATAACACCGAGTCATCAAGGATTAATGATTATTTCATGCCTAATCACGCGCCTAATCGACGACAAGTCAAGATCAATTGTGGACATTTATCGTCCAAATCATGCCGACTTTTTGTCGAGCTCCTGACATGATCTTGACTTTGACGTCGCCTTGTCCGTAATTTACATCGAATGCTCGTTAAGACTCGATTACACGCCGACTTTTAGGATCGTTTTCTTTCTGGCCGGTGGGACCCGCGCCCTATAGACCCTCGCCCGGGGCTGTCCACCCCGGGAGGTCGAAATACAGGTGGAATACGAGGGGCTTATAGACGTAGTGACGGGGGCCCACCGATCCAGATCCAGAGTAGTTTGCGAAAAAGAAGAGAAATCTTTTCCAACCGATTAGGTTAATAAAACATGTTTTAAGTAAACAAGAACAAATAACTGCATGTTGCATGAGCCCAAAGCCCAAATACCTACCCTCCTTCAATCCCCAAATCTCTGAACCCTCGTGCCTTTTCCCCCGCAGCCTCCTCACAAAGGTTGGTTCTGGACACCGGGTCACCGTTTGATCAGTTGGGAAGAGACAAGCGCATCGTCAGCTTCGCCGTTTGTTCCGACTCCGGTTTCGTAATGTCTCGCATCGCCCGGTAATGATGGGGACAACGTCACTCCGTCTCCGGGACCCCTCGCATGAACAAAGAAGTGGAATCCGCTAGCGTAACGTATGAGATTGCGACAGGAAGCACAACTGAATAGCCTTATGGACGCTATCAAAAGCCATGGTTTGGCCGCCAGCCTCAATCCCGACGGCACCTTCATCGTGGAAGAAGAAGAGGATGCCAATCCCACTCTCGCCGCCCCGATTACTCAGATGCCACCACCCACCTCCTATGGTACCACTACCGTAACCCATGCTCCTCGATCTTCGGGTCGGCCAGCTCCCAACCAGCATCACTGGATCCATGCGCAGCCCGACGGCATAAATCAATTCACAGCTTCCTCAGCTGGGGGCAAATCAAGATTTTAATGTCTTCTCATGGTTTGGGTTACCTCGGAATGCCACAAAGAAATTGGGATCCCGCCTCGCTTTGGAACCGATCAATCCGGGCCTTCGCAACAATACCAAAGGGCCACAACAACAGTCCAAGATGCTCAACATCGCCGAGACCCCTCCTCGTAATGATGTTAGCTCACCGCTTCCTCCCACAAATTTTCACAAACCCATTTCTCACTCAAAAATGGTTCGATGGGTTACCAAACCTCCATCCCAATTTCATCGTAATCACCAGACCGCAGCATTCTCGGGTTATACACCATCGCCACAAAGCCTAGCCATGCAATTCTAACAACCAGGACAAGCAGCCCGCATCTAAGCCTACTGCATGGATCTCACTCCGAAAATCCCGAGCTATTCGGCCACATCAAAGATCCGCTCCACTTTTTGCCGCTAATGGGAAGCCAACAAAGAAGCCGCAAGGTTTTATCCCTTCGCCCAAGCTCCTACCTACATTCCCGTGGCAACTTCGGGGCCAAGGGCAGTTTTCACCTACGCCCCTGAGTATGGTATCCCTTCCACCACCCGCCGCTGGTAGCTCCTCTCTCTAGCTCGGGCCACCGGTTTGAACGCCATGGTTCCACCACAAGATCCTCATCTCGGCCCGGTTCATGGAACAACATAAGGAAATGAAAGCACAGATTGCCGAATTGACCGCTAAGAAGTCCGCTTCCGCCACGGACCCGGACTCCATTGTGCCCCCGCCCCACAAATTCGTGATGCCTAATCTAGATCTGTTTGATGGGACCGCATGCCCGAAAACTCACCTGGATACATACACTTTGGCAATGAAAGCTAAGGGATGCACAAACCAGCCAGCTTGGCCGACTACTTGATCTCTCTTTTGAAGTCGTGGGCTTTCAAATGGTTCTTCCGCTTAAAACCCGAGGCCGGGCCACATGGGACCGTATCACTAGTGCTTTCACAGAGAAGTACAAAGCTAACTTGGAATGGGAAACAAATAGAGTTGATCTACGTACAACAAATAGGTCTGGTCCGACGAGAACATCTGGGATTTCTACAAGCGGTGGAATTCGAAACTCGCGAGATGGCCATCCCTCCTTCAAGAGGAACAATTGGACATCTTTCCATGTCTCGAAACCACATCTCGAGAGCCTCCTCGCCACTTCCCCTACGCGGACTTGCGCGCAATGGTTAATTCCGGGCTAAATTTGAGAGGGCTCACAATCAACAGCAAGTTTGTTGCACCTACCTACGTATACCGGGCTTCATCCACCTCCAACACGACTCCCGCCTGTACCCTATTCGGGACGGATCAGAATAATGCCACGCCCTTTGTTCCCAAGAAACCCGATGCGTCCAGTATCTCGGCTCCAAGACTTGAGAAACTTTGGGATGCCTTTGAGTGATATCTTCAGAGGTTTGGTAAAAGAAGGTTTGCTCCGGCCTTTAGAAAATTATCGCCCCGTAAACCCCAATGCTCCTTTGGATACCTCCAAGCATTGTGCCTTTCATTAGTACCACGGGCACTTGATGCACGATTGCGTCCCCCCGAAAAGGCAATCCAAGGTTTGATTGAGCAAGGGAAGTTAGAGGTGCCTCGAAGGGCCCAATACTATCGCAACCCGTTCCCTAGAAATAACAACATACGAGCGCCAACATGGTCGAGTTTGGTGATTCAAGACTCGTGGGCATAAGGGAATTTGACTCGCCCTTTTGTGAGATCGATGAACCGCCATCGCAGTAATGAAAACGGTTGGCCGGGAGCAAGGGATTGCCAAAGAAATTTCGGTGGAAAGATCTGCGATAGCTCCCATCTCCAGCGCCGAAGAGTAAATGCATGGTCCAACGGAAAGAGCGGCTAGACTAGGGGCTACCTATCTCTAAAATAGTCTTTTAAGTCAACCTTCGTAGGTTCTAGTACTTCTCTTTCACCTAAGTCCTTCCCGGACATTTGTCGTTGTAAGTCCATTTTGGACATAGTAGTTAAATGTCTAACTTTTATATAAGTCTTCTTTCTTTTCTTGCTAGACTCGAGACATCACTTGCGCACCCACGTTACACTTAATTGAAATGGTTTTATCCAAAATGATCACTTGTGCTGCTCAACCACTAATTCTTTGAAATGATTAATATTCAAATTAATTGGAGTGAGAAAGTCAAATGATATCCTTCTCAAATTGGGGCTTACCAACTCCCCCTCTTGCATCTCATATGCTCACATCATCCTCGTCATTTCGTTGCTCGATGAATTTGCACGGATCTTTTCTCATTAAAAGCTTAAGCAAGCAATGAAGACTTAATCTCAATTAGGTCATCCGGTAGGGATTGCGGCTGAAGCCTTTCACCCATAGGAAAGTCATTACCTCACCCTCACCAAATAATACCTTTCATTTCAAGATCGGCGTGTTTTGAAACCCTGTTTAGCCATCACATTTGCTCCTTACTGAGAGAAGTCCAAGCAAGGCCAAGAAGTTAGCTTCGAGAGTCGGCGATGCGCAAAATATCCCAAGCCATGAAGGAAGGACAAAGATAATCCTCAACTCCTCAAGAGGCCCCCCTCCCCAAAAAAAAAAAAAAAGAAGGACTGTCGATCCTCACAATTCAGCAAAAGTCCCCGACTCCTCAAGAAGCCCTCCAAAAAGGGAGCCCGAGTTCTCGCAAGTTCGCAAAAGTTCTCGACGGCCTGGACTTCCTCTCACCATTACCTTAAATCAATCCCAAGCCACCCTCTCGCTTTTAGAGGATATTCCCATTACCATTACCCTCGCCTTTGGCCAAAGTCAAAATCTGACCTCTCCTTCTTAGAGGCAATCAATCTTCATCACCGTAGATTTCTCAAACACATCCCTACAAGCCAACCTCTCATCTTTAGAGGTTCAGTCAGTAAAAGGCCCAGCCGACCTCTCATCTTAAGAGGTCATAATTTCCCAAATCACCCGATGGTCGATCGAAGCCCGGAAACCCAGCTGTAACTCCTATCGGATAGCAATTTCACCGTAATATCTTTAAGATATAAATCAATTTGATGCTTCATTGCTTGCTTAAATTGGAATCTAATCCATATTGATTCAAAATCATCAATCAAAGATTGTGCAAATTCAAATCTGATTCATTCGACATTTCCTGTGAGCATATTTCATTTCTCCTCCACAAACACTTGCCGTGGATGTCCCATTGGGGCTCCGCATCCGTGTCTTTCATGGACACTCTAAGGGGATATGTTATTCGAATCTCCAATCCTCAAAATCCTCAAAGGACCTCAAAATCTCGATCTTTCACATTCATTCTCTCTTCAATCGGGCTAAGCCCGAACTACGGCGACCTGAGCTCCTCATGATGAGGGGAACATAGGCAACCATAATTGGTCCGGTCGAAATCACAAACAAATCTCGAAAAAAAAAATCCGGTCTCATCAAGGATCGTCCCTACACACTTTCCGAGCTTGATTCTCGATATCAGTTGGCTTTCTCCTTGTGATTAATCAAAATATTTGTTCATATCAGATTTAGGGGTTGAATAACCCGAACATTAACAAAGGGTTTTAAGCAGCCTTGTGATCATCACGAATAAAACAAGTTTTCAAGTGTCTCGACAAGTCTTCTCTCTCTCCATCATAGGGAAATAGAGCCAAACAACAGTCTTTTCGTCGACGGGGGCTGCCATACACTTTTCCACACCTTGTGATGCTTATGCTCTCTCAAAAGAGTCAAACCAAAAGCGAGAGTGTCATACACAAATTCGGGAGACATTCCCACCTTTCAAAAGATATGCCCCTGAACGTAAACAATTCTGAGTCTTGTCCAGTGACTGATTGACTAAGGTCTGAAAAGATGGGTGCCTCCTCTGTAAGACTACTCTGAATTTCTTCACGGTGGGGCTTTGCTAAGCGGTTCTCCCAGTTTTCATGTATCGCCTCTTCAAGTGGGGCTCTATAGTCATCTTTGGGTCCACATTGGGTTCTTCACTACGAGATAGATTCGATCTTTGTCGATTATTTTCGGGATTGCTTTGCATTACCAATCAGATTGGGACTCTACTAATTATGTCGAATCACAACGAGGTTATAAGATTGGGGCTTCGCCAAGTCACTTCTTCAAAATCTGGACTTCGCCTACTCGGTTCTTCCAAAGGGGCTTTGCGAAAGAAGGGATCCGGGGCTTTGTCAAGATGGTCTTTTGAACATGAATTTTATCAAGTCACAAGAAAGGTCTAGGCACATCAACAACTAGATTTTCGGCCTTAGAACTTGGTACATAGCAGGCTTCCAGTAGCATCGGAATTTAAGAAGCTGGGATTTCTCCCGGCGTAGCAATTTCATCAAATCATTCTCCGAACAAGGTTTCGGCCAAGTCATGACTCACCCAAATGAAAGAAGTTTCACTATATCGACGTATTTCTACAATTTCTGTCGGCATCAGCTTCAAATGACCAAGATTGAGAGGGAAAATTTTAACCAAGACCCGGATCCGAATCCAATCTCATCAAAATTGAGGTCCATGCGATACGTTAACAAAACCTCATTAACAACCCATTTGTTTAAATCGCGATCGAGGGCTTTCACCCCCTCCCACTTGCTCAAAATCTGTTCCAAACAGTTTCCAGATACATACATTCCAATACATCCCCTCTCACCATATGCATTCCCAAAAAAATCTCCCCATGGTTCATGTAGCATGCACAAAACTTGAATCAATAGGAACAATCCTAAGTCATAATTTTCCTGCCAAAAGCTTAGGCTAAGTGCATCTCCAAAAGCAAGTAAATGCATCATCTCGCGTACATATGCACTGATGTTCCCATAATCATTTTGATTCTATGCATGCAACCATCATCATGAATGTCATATGTGCATTTGTCCCTCTACTAACAAATGTAGCAATTCAAGCACGAAAGACCAGTTTTCCATCACTACCCGAAGCCTCTCCGCAGCGAGAATGGTCTCCACCAAAGACGACCTCCAATGTCCACAAATGGATGAAGACGACCTCCGGCATCATCTACGGTTGGCAAAGGTAGCCCCCATGTCTATAGCTTGGCAAAGACAAGTTCCGGCGTGCAACTTGGTGAAAACAACCCCCAACATTCACAAACATATGAAGACCGCCTCCGGTGTCTACAAATCGGTCAGAAACGCCAAGTTCTCAAATACAAATCGGTCAGAGACGCTAAGTTCTCAAATACAATTCGGTCAGAGACGCCAAGTTCTCAAATACAAATCGGTCAGAGACGCCAAGTTCTCAAATACAATTCGGTCAGAGACGCCAAGTTCTCAAATACAATTCGGTCAGAGACGCCAAGTTCTCAAATACAAATCGGTCAGAGACGCCAAGTTCTCAAATACAATTCGGTCAGAGACGCCAAGTTCTCAAATAATTCGGTCAGAGACGCCAAGTTCTCAAATACAAATCGGTCGGGGACGCGAGTTCTCGAGATACAATTCGGATTCTGAGACACCAAGTTCTCAAATGCAAATCGGTCAGAGACACAAAGTTCTCAATAGCAAGAAGTCCCAATGTGAAGACAAGCTCAACAACTTCTACAAGGTTGACGATCACCAGCAAGATGCAGACTCAACCAAACTCCTCCTTCGAGTCAAAATGCCTCCAAAGACAGCAAATCGTCGGCGAAAACCGTCCCACGAATGGCAACCCAACAACTCTTCATCAACATCAGCCGTAGCCTCGGTCCCTTCCCAGCGGCTACGGGTAAGCACGGACAAAGAGGTATGAAAGCATATCTTAGTCAACTACTTTTCTAAAAGAACATTATCACCAAATCTTAGGGCGACTTCCCAAAACGGTCAAACCTCGGGTGACTCCCGAATACCGTCAAACCATCAAAGACCATCCCAGCGAGTTGTCGAACTACGTCCGGACTTGATTCCCACTCTCGGGATACGTAGGTAGCCTACCATAGGTCCGGCAGCCATGACCAACACGGTCACCCTTTTCCCCGGTAATCCTCGTAAGCTCAAATCTTCCCCAGCGAGAACGCCCTCAAACAGTCTCCCTCAGGTACAAAACCCCGACTTAGGATCATACTCCTGAACTAGGTCCCCATTTAGGTTCATACTCCTGAACTGAAACCCCGACTTAGGATCATACTCCTGAACTAGGTCCCCATTTAGGTTCATACTCCTGAACTGAAACCCCGACTTAGGATCATACTCCTGAACTAGGTCCCCATTTAGGTTCATACTCCTGAACTGAGTCCCCGACTTAGGATCATACTCCTGAACTAGGTCCCTATTTAGGTTCATACTCCTGAACTGAGTCCTCATTTAGGTTCATACTCCTGAACTGAAACCCCGACTTAGGATCATACTCCTGAACTAGGTCCCCATTTAGGTTCATACTCCTGAACTGAGTCCTCATTTAGGTTCATACTCCTGAACTGAAACCCCGACTTAGGATCATACTCCTGAACTAGGTCCCCATTTAGGTTCATACTCCTGAACTGAGTCCCCACTTAGGTTCATACTCCTGAACTGAGTCCTCATTTAGGTTCATACTCCTGAACTGAATTCTCATTTAGGCTCATACTTCTGAACTAAACCTCAGCTTAGGTTCATCCCCGACGAAAGTTAACGGAATTTCAGTCCCTTCAAATGAAGTCCACCAAAAGACTGTCTATCCCCTCGAAGTCTGTCCCCAACGAAAGGATACGAACATCGAAGGAAATCATTTCAAAACAAGTTGATACCTCCAGATCACCCATCATCAAGGTTCAAGGCACCTAAAACGCCATCATCAAGGTTCAAGGCACCTAAGACGCCATCACCAAGGTTCAAGGCACCTAAGACGCCATCACCAAGGTTCAAGGCACCTAAAACGCCATCATCAAGGTTTGAGGCACCTAAAACGCCATCACCAAGGTTTGAGGCACCTAAGACACCATCACCAAGGTTTGAGGCACCTAAGACGCCATCACCAAGGTTCGAGGCACCTAAGACGCCATCACCAAGGTTCGAGGCACCTAAGACGCCATCATCAAGGTTCGAGGCACCTAAGACGCCATCATCAAGGTTCAAGGCACCTAAGACGTCATCTTTAAGGTTTGAGGCACCTAAAACGCTATCACACACAACACTAGGAAAGCGATAAATCGCAATCATTCCCTAATTCGACAAACCGAAATCATTACCAGGGTGACTTCCCAAAAATAGTCAAATCATAGGGCGACTTCCCAAAAATAGTCAAATCATAGGGCGACTTCCCAAAAATAGTCAAACCATAGGGCGACTTCCCAAAAATAGTCAAATCTTAGGGCGACTTCCCAAAAATAGTTAAACCATAGGGCGACTTCCCAAAAATAGTCAAATCATAGGGCGACTTCCCAAAAATAGTCAAACCATAGGGCGACTTCCGAAAAATAGTCAAGTCATAGGGCGACTTCCCAAAAATAGTCAAGTCATAGGGCGACTTCCCAAAAATAGTCAAACCATATGGCGACTTCCCAAAAATAGTCAGATCATAGGGCGACTTCCCAAAAATAGTCAAATCTTAGGGTGACTTCCCAAAAATAGTCAGATCATAGGGCGACTTCCCAAAAATAGTCAGATCATAGGGCGACTTCCCAAAAATAGTCAAATATTAGGGTGACTTCCCAAAAATAGTCAGATCATAGGGCGACTTCCCAAAAACATAGTCAGATCATAGGGCGACTTCCCAAAAATAGTCAAATCTTAGGGTGACTTCCCAAAAATAGTCAAATTTTAGGGTGACTTCCCAAAAATAGTCAGATCATAGGGCGACTTCCCAAAAATAGTCAAATCTTAGGGCGACTTCCTAAAAATAGTCAAATCTTAGGGCGACTTCCCAAAAATAGTCAAATCTTAGGGTGACTTCCAAAAGTAGTCAAATCTTAGCTTGACACCCTAAAACAGTCACTCTAGGGTCTACGTCTGAAGATAGTCGAAAGACCCGAACTACGACTGGCTTGATTCCTCTTAAGGATACGTAGGTAGCCTATCACTAGGTTCAGCCATCAGACCGAAAATGGTCATTCCTATCCCCAGCAGAGCGGATACACAATTTCAGCCATCAGAACGAAATGGTCATTTTCTATCCCCACGGAAGCGAGATATACTGACCACTAGCCATCGGACCAAAGATGGTCATTTCTTATCCCCAGAGTTTCTTTCCAAGAACCGGCTGAGAACTCGCTCGAGGTTGACATCCTAAAACAGTCGCTGGGTCGACGATCGAAGATAGTCGAAAGACCCGAACTACGGCCGGCTTGATTCCCATTCGGGATACGTAGGTAGCCTATTGCTAGGTTCAGCCACTCGATCACTTGATCATCCTGTCAAATATGGAGCCTTACTCTTATCGACGACCCCGCTTCCTTCGAAAGCGCCGTCGCCGAGGGGCTACTGTAAGTGCTCCAATTTGAGTCGTTAGTATTTTCGTTAGAAAATTAGCGAAAGCCCTAACATTCCTAACATTTCTAACAATTACTAACTTTTCTAACAAAGCAAGGATAGATAAGGGATTGCCATTTAAGGTTAAACCAAGAAAAGAATCTTAAAAAAGAAAAGAAATTGGAAAAACCCGAATTGGCAAGCTGAAAAACATAGCCAGTTTGAATTTTTGAAAAATATTCCTCCTGTCCAAAAAGCCTGCAACAGCGAAATGAACAGTGCACGCCTCCGATATGATCCGCACGGATATGTTTGCTCCTCCCAGTTGCCTATAAATTGAACCCTCCTCTCTCAGTTTACACAACACAATTCACTCACAGCAACAGCACTCTGGCGAAAAATAGAGAGAAAACAGTGGGAATTCTTAGATTGCCACCATTTTCTCTTGAATCTTTCCCAAATCCCACTCACTCCAAATACTCTGAAATCACTCCTATTCATACACAAGCCCAAACTTCAATCACCCCTTAAGAGGAGGATTAGAGAGAAAATATAGAGGACTTAATTGTTATCTACTTGTTTTCTCTTTGACCAACTCTAATCACAAACCCAAAACACATTCAAACCCTAAACACATTCAAACCCCAAACACCTTCAAGCCTTGAATCCACTCAAACATAATCACAAACACAAGGAAAGATAGGTATAACCTCCCTCTCCCTACCCTAAATCTCTCTCATCCATGCATGCATCTCAAACTTTGAAGATGTAAGTTGTTCATTTCTTGCTTTAGATCCAAGAGGATCACCATGGAAGTTCATCTCCATGGATGATCCTCTACAAGGATCAACATTACTTTCAAAGTGTTTTTACTTACTTGCAAACACATTTTCAAAACCCTAAAAATCATTTTCATACATCAAATCTTGATTTCAAAGGATAAAATTCCCCTTCCCAAGCAAATGAAATGCTTAAATCCTAATGTACCCTAAGGATGGCTTGATCTAGTAGATCACAACTAAAATGTATAGTGACTACTAATCAAAGCGTAAGGAGATGGGGACAAGCATGGATGCCAAACCCCCTTTAAAATCATGTTTTTCTTCAAGAGAAAGTTGTTGTCCAGTAGCCTTTCTCTAAGACCTCTGTCCATGGTCTAATTTTTTGGACATACAGAAACTTTGAATTTGGTGTTGACTACAAAACACTTTTTGTATACAACATCCATAGATTTCCATACATATTTTTACTTTATTTTTTTCGTGAGTAAAACTCCATTTTTCAAATTATCTTTTAAAGGTCAGTTCATCAGTCTCTGGAAGTCCAGATTTCATATCTGAGATTTCAAGAAGGTTTTGGTCCACCAAATCACCTCCAAATGGTAAAGTTCTTTTATAGAAACCTTATTTAAGGTGTTTTGAACAACTTTCATTCTCGGACTTTCCCCAGATTCTGAGATTTTTAAGCCCTTAAACCCATTTTAAAATAAAGTGTCCACTGCCTTTTTCATTCTGGCAGAAATGTTTTTCAACTTCAAAAAATCTTTTGAGTCCCAAAACTCAACCCAAAAATCACACCAAAAATCGTAGGATTTTTTCAAAGTCTAATAAAGAGTCCCCAATTTTTACTTTTCAGTTTCAACTTATTTTGGCCAAAACACACACACACACACACACACAAATGATTTTTAATGCTTGGAAGACTCGTTTTACGAGGCATTCCGGGTGAACACTAACGTTCTTCCCGGCGTGTAACGTGACCTCCGAACCCAAATCTCTCATCTCGGGCATTTTTCAAAGTTTTGGCCCTCAAAATAAAAATGGCGTGGCGACTCCGTTTGATTTCAAAAAAATCGGGTACACATCGTTACAGGTAGCTGTCTTTAGGGCAGGCTTTGTTAAGATCGGTGAAATCGATGCACATTCGCCACTTCCCATTTTGCTTCTTTACCATCACCACATTGGCCAACCACACTGGATACTTTACTTCTCGAATTATTTCGGTGCTAAGTAACTTTTGAACCTCTTCTTTTATAGCTTCCTCTTTGTCTCTTGCGAAATTTCTCCTTGTCTGTGAGATAGTTTTCGCCAATGGATCAACTTCCAAGCGGTGGAGTGCTACTTCCTCATTGATTCCCCTCATGTCTTCGACTCTCCAAGCAAAGACGTCGAGACTATTTTTTAAGAGGGAGATGATTTCTTCCTTCTCTTCCGGAGATAGCTGGCCCCCGAGTTTGATTTTTTGCTCAGGATAGTCAGAATTGATGACCACTTCTTCTAGTTCGTCCATAGGCTCCATTTCAGGACCATCTCGAAACTCTAGGGACTCGATGATGATTTCTCTAATTCTCCTACCCTTATTGTTATTCACGTTGAGGCCCTCTTCTTCCATTAGTTCATCAACGTCGAGCGAATCTACCGTTCTCAAGTCATGGTTGGCCCCCGAGTTCTGGCCGTTGACGAGAATGGGATCTCCTCTGAGACGGATGGAACTACGCCCTGGTCAGCTGCAATTTCTAGGACCATAGGCTCTTCGTCTAGGACCTCACGGATATAGCTCACCCTAGAGCTGGTATGGGTGGCTTTCAGTGATTTAGAGATTTTGATATTGTCCTCAGGGGTGTCTATCTCCACTCTCTTAGACTTTTTCCGACTCTTCACGACATGCTCCAAGAAGTCCTTGGCGGTCGCCCTCACGCATCCAATTCCAGAACGAGTAGGAAATTTGATTCGTTAGTGAGAAAGGGAGGCGACCAACCCAAGTTTTGTTTGACTTGGAATGCCCAGTATTGCATGATAGTCGCTTGTTAGATCCATGACTACGAAGGTGACGGTAGCCGTGGATCAGAAGGGATGTTAGCCAATTTTCAGTTTCAGCTCAACAGTTCCCTTGGCACCAACTTTGTGGTTGGTGAAACCTTCCAACCTTCCGTGATAAGGCTCCAGTGAGGTATCTTTCAGGCCCATCTGTTGGAAGGCGGAATAATACATAATATCGCTGGAGGCCCCCGTGTCAACAAGTAATCTTTTAGATTCCACATTGTCGATTCGACCCTTTATCACCAAGGGTTGTTCACGGGCAGCATGGCTTCCTGCCAATTCGTTAGGAGAAAAACTAATCACCTCTTCCGCTTTATGAACCCAAGCAGGGACATGGTACACTTTGCTTAGTTCATGAATTTGGTTTCGTAGCTGTCTAGTAGAGACTGTCTCTTCTCGGATCACGTGCAGCTTGGACCTAGGAGACCTTTGTTCTCCCTCTTCGCTTTTGTCATCGTCTTCACTTTCCTCTTCCTTCCGTTTTCGCTTGCCATCTTTCTTCATGACATAGCGATCTAGCTTTCCCTCGTCAACCCACCTTTGAATCATTTTCTTGAGGGCGTAACAGCCTTCAGTATTGTGACCATGGTCCCTGTGGAAATCACAGAATTTGGAAGTGTCACGAGGGAATTTTGGTTTATTGCTCAGCGGACGGGGTGGGGGAAGGTTCACTAGCTGCATGATCTCCGTGATGAGTTTGGTAAGAGGGGTGAATACTTCCGGCTTCTCAGTACTCCTTGTTCTATTCTTCCCCTTGGATCCCTTACCATTACCATTGTCATTGTGGCGATTGCCAGCCGCTTCTGGTTCCGCCTTGTCAGATCCCCATTTCTTGCTTTTATCCTCAGCCATTGCAATGGCGTAAGCCAAGTTGTACAATTCATACTTGGATTTAGGTTCTCGGGCGGAGAGTTCATAGATGAGGGGACCGGATTTCAATCCGGAATTAAAACAAACAATAACCTCCCTGTCAGTGAGGCTTTCTTCCACTTGCTCCGCCATCTTACGGAATCAATTGTAGTAGCTGAGGGTGGTTTCATTCTTTGATTGCTCGATGTTGGCGAGATCGGTCAACCTCATCTTTCTCCTTCCAGTAGTGGCAAAGTGGTCCAAGAACATTCTCCTCATGCCTCTCCAGCTATCGATGCAACCTTTTTTCAGGTCACGGAACCAAGTTAAGGCTGTTCTGGAGAAGGTGCTCGCGAAAGCTTTACAGAGCATGTCATCAGCCTTGGTGAGGAGGTTCATGGTTTGTTCGAAACTTTGCACGTGGTCATTTGCGTCTGTGGTTCCGTTGTATTTTTCAAAACTCGGGACCTTAAAAAGAGGATTTGGTGGTGCATCAGTTATCCTCTGGGAGAATGGACGAGTGGACCAGTCGTAGTCATCATTATCAACCTTTTTTTCCATCTCCATGTCATCAAGTCGTTGTTTCAGAAGTTCCCATTGTTTGGCGTCCACTCCCTTGTCAGTGCTAGAGTGAGTGCCGCATTAGGAGCTTCGGGTTGACTTATCTCTAGGGCGGTCAATCACCCTACTGTGTCCCTCATCGTTTCGGTGGCTGTCACGTTTAGATGGTGCTTTATTTTGCCTTTGCTCTATCTCGTGGCCACCAAGTATCATTCTATATGGCTCGGGAGTTCTAGGCCGCTCAAATTCACGATGTCGAGGACAAGGAGAATTTCTACGAGGACGAGGGGAATTCGGGCGAGGTCGACGGGGTCGAGGTGATCCGGGACGACGAGGTGCCATGACAAGACAAGGAGGGGATAAACGCTTGGTCAGGCTGAGCCTCGTCCTTAGGTCCCGTGAGTCCACTTCTTGTTCCTTGGAACTCAACTGGATTCTCAGGTCAACTACCTGGTCTTTCTTCTGATTGTTATGTCGAGGACGGGGAGGATCTCGGAGGGCCTGCTTGGTTGGTATAGCAGGATCGAGGGGAGGACCTCGTCGATCACCCTGCTCCCTTCCACGAGAGTTGCCCATCGACGGCAGCATGAATTCAGCCATGGAATTGTCTGGATCCAATTGCAAAATAGCATCCTGTGTCTCATACATCCTTTGCAACGTCTCCATCTGCCTATGTAGCAAAGTACGTCGGTCAACGGGCTGAGTGCCTTCTGCTTGGCCGACGTCGATCTTCTTCGTCATCTTCCTTCCTATTCGTTTCCCTCGAGGACGAGTAGGACGAGGAAGGTTAGCACCTTCTCCTTCGGCAGTTGGTTGCCCCATGGAATGAAGAGTCATGGCGAGGGGAGGTGGTCCTTCAAGCTGAGGTGGAGGAGGAGGAAGCACCTCGGCATTTGGGTTGGCCCCGTTCACTTGAGTCTGCTCCTCGGCGGTGACACTTGTAAATCGTCCGTCCTCCATTACAAATCAACAATTGTAATAAACAAATTACCAATTGGGCAAATTTACCAATAATCAAGATTTCCAGCCAAACTTTGGGGCAAAATTCAATGCCAAAACGAAATTGCAGATTGCAATTTGACAACGCCAAACTTTTCGGCCAAAAACGTTAGTTCCAAGCAAAAATTCCGGTTGAATCCGCAGAATTCGGCCAAAATTGGAACAGAGCCAAACAGAACAGATTTTTTCGTTGAATCAAGAACAAATTCGGCAAGAATATAGCTTCAGGCGAACTTTTTCCAGGCCAAACAAAGGATGTTTGAATCGATTCCCGGTAATGGAACCAATTGATGATGCCAAAATCGTCAAATCAGTCCAAATCCAAGCGATCGTTTGCCCCGGCGATTGCTAGGCCTGAAAATAAGACAAAACACGTAAACTAAGTCGGGGCTTGACCGGCGAAGGCCCTCCGGCGTGAGAGTAAGTCACGGTTTTGTAGTGAGAAACTAAATGGACAGAGTTTCTGTATGTAAAAAGTAACGTACCAAATAATGTGCTATATGACTTGTATTTATAGGGATGGATTGATAGAATCCCTGTTGAATTGAACTTGTAAAGAGATAAGATATGATCCTAGGAGGATTATATCTGTTAAGGAGTCATTGTTTAACTTGAATTGATGTAGATGGTTACAATCCTGATTGGATAATAACTGTTTAATCCTTGTTTGAATAGGACTGTTCAATCTGCTTGCCGGATAGCCGAGGAACATAAATGTCTTATCTCGACATTTGTGTGTAAGCCAAGATGCCTGATTTTGCTTCCTCGTCAATTGATGATCTGCCGACATGTGAATATGCCGAGACGCATGATTTTATCTCCTCGTCATATGAAAATATGCCGAGGTAAGAACTTATCTCTCCTCGTCATTTATGACCTCTCGGAGCATGATGAGCCAAGGAAAGTGGTATGAAGAGCCCGTTGATAACGTTAAGGCCGAGGAGGTACCTCTCGGCATACGAGGAGGGTATCCTCGGCACTTGTAATTGGGGAATTTATACTTGTATATCGGGCCTTGATTAGCTTTGTTGATGACGATGTACGAGACCGAGGAAGCCCCTGGTTGCTTCTCATAACTTATATATGGATTATGTTTATAGCCCAATCCATTTTGGCCTGACCCGAGCAAGCCCATATTCGTATCTCGGTTTATACTGTTCAAAGTGTATTCAGTAAATCAATTGGCTAGCTTATCATGTTTTTTAAAAATATTTTATTTATGACATAGTAAAATATTTATTTTTATACAAAATATTTATTTTTATACAAAATATTAATTTTGGAACGAGTAAAAAAAAGTGACAAAAGGCTCCGTTTGTTTCATGTAAAACATTTTCCGGAAAATGTTTTCCTTGTTTTCGGGTGTTTGTTTCAAGTAAAATATTTTTCGAAAAATGTTTTACCTACTTTCGAGTGTTTGGTGACCACTTGTAAAAGAAAGTCAAATGTAAAACATTTTACAAGGATGTAAAAAAATGAGGTTTTCTTTGTAAAATGATTTACCAATTTCAAATTCGTAAATCATTTTACAACTCTTGTTCTTGGCCTTAATGTACAACTCATATTACGCTCGGTACAACATAATAATAATAATAATTAAAAAAAAAAATTTAACTGCCCCCACCCACCCCACCCCCCCCCCCCCCAAAAAAAAAATTTTTTTTTTTGGAAACCGCCCCACCCACCCCCTGCCTACCCCACCCCAACCCCCCCAAAAAAAAAAAAATTTTTATTTTTTTTTTGGAAACCGCCCCCCCCACCCCGCCTACCCCACTCCCCCACCCTCCCAAATTTTTTATTTTTTTTTTGGAAACCGCCCCACCCGTCCCGCCTACCCACCCCCCCCCAAAAAAAAATTTTTTGGAAACCGCCCCACCCACCCCCCAAATTTTTTTTTATTTTTGGAAACCGCCCCATCCACCCCTACCCACCCACCCCCACCCCCAAAAAAAATTTTTTTTTTTTTTTTGGAAACCGCCTACCCCACCCCACCCCCCCTCCCCCCAAATTTTTTTTTGGAAGGCCCCACCCACCCTGCCCCCCACCTGCCCCCCCCAAAAAAAAATTTATTTTATTTTATTTTTGGAAACCGCCCACCCACCCCGCCTACCCCACCCCAAAAAAAAAAATTTTTTTGGAAACCGCCCATCCCACCTGCGTACCCCACCCCCACCCACTCACCCCCACCCCCACCCCCAAAAAAAAATTTTTTTGTAACCGCCCCGCCCACCCCCTGCCTACCCCACACCCACCCCCCAAAAATTTTTTTTTTTTTTTTTTTTTGAAACCGCCCCACCCACCCCCTACCCACCCCCCCCCCCCCAATTTTTTTTATTTTACACCCCCTACCCACCCCCCCAAAAAAAAATAATTTTTTTTTTATTTTTTATTAAAAAATTAAAAAAAAATTTGGGGGGGTGGGTAAAGTGGGTGGCTTCCAAAGTTGATTTAAATTAATAAAAAAAAAAGTGACATTTTCGGAAAATATTTTCGTCAAATTTGCCAAACAACTGAAAACAAGACCATGATATTTTACAAGAAAACATTTTACATGGAAATCTTTTTACATGAAAACATTTTACAAGAAAACCTTTTTACATGAAATCATTTTACATGAAAACATTTTTCGGAAAATGTTTTACGCGAAACAAACGGAGTCTTAATTTAATAACTATAGAGAAACAAAGAGAGGAGAGTTTGATTATTGAGATGGTTGTCTTCTTTTACAACTATTTGATGGATACATTTCAACAAACTGAGACCAATGCACTCAACATTGATATTAGTTTTAAGAACATGTGTAATGATAGGAAAAGACAAGAATATTTTTCACACTATGAAAAGTTCTTTTTTTTTTTTTTTTTTTTTTTTTTTATGATCAGTGACATTTTTTTGTAATTAATTGATATTTTTTTAAAATAGTAATAGTGGTTTTCAGTTTCAGCGTAAAATTGTTCCAATTGATTTTTTCTAGTGCAAGTGTTATTATTAAATAACTCAACAATGTTAACGTTAAAAAGTGTCATGTGCAATGTGCAGTATGCGGAGATAAAAAGTGACAATTTAGTTATAAAAAATGCAAAAAAGGTGTTAATAAGGCCCGTTTGTTTGGGCGTAAAATAACTCGCTTTCGTAAAATAACTCGTTTTTCGTTGTTTGGTTGAGCTCCCGGAAAATGTTTTCCGGAAAATAACTCGTTTTCCGTAGTTTGGTTGTTTTCCGAATAATGAAGAAAACGTTTTTCGAAAAACATTTTACGCCTTTCCTAAGTAAAACGACTTACTGACCTTGTCCTAAGTAAAATATTTTTCGAAAAATGGTACCCCTCATGTACAACTCATATTTCACAAGGTACAACATAATAATAATAATTAAAAAAATAAAAAAAAATCACCCCTACCCTTACCCCTACTACCCCACCCACCCACCCCCACCCCCCAAATTTTATTTTATTTTTGTAACCGCCTCACCCACTCCCTGCCTACCCCCACCCCACCCACCCACCCCCCCACCCCACCCCAATTTTTTTTAACCGCCCCACCCACCCCTGCCTACCCCACCCACCCACCCCAAATTTTTTTTGTAACCGCCCCACCCCAAAAATTTATTTTTTTAATCATTAAAAAAAATTTTAATAATTTTTTTTTTTTTGGAGTTGGGGGTGGGGGTGGGTGGGTGGGTGGGGTGGTTACAAAAAATGATTAAATTTTTTTTTTTTGGGTGGGCGGGGGGTGGGTGGGTAGGAGTGGGGCGGCGGGCGATTACAAAAAAAATAAAAAAATTGGGTGGTGGGGTGGGGTAGGCAGGGGGTGGGTGGGGCGGTTACAAAAAAAAAAAAATTTTGGGTGGGGGGTGGGTGGGTGGGTGGGTGGGGTGGGGTAGGGTGGGGTGGTTACAAAAAATGATTAAAAAAAAATTTTTTTTAATAAAACATTTCACGCTCTTTCGAAAAACATTTTTCTTGCCAAACACCCGAAAATATTTTACACCGTTCCTCCGTAAAACATTTTACGCCCTACCTCCGTAAAACATTTTACGGGAAAACATTTTTCGAAAAACGTTTTTCGAAAAGTGTTTTACGTCGAAATAAACGGAGCCTAAGTTCGGAGTAACAGAGGAAAAAATTGAAAAAGAAGATTGGGCTAGATCCTCTCTTAGCAGGTAACTGATATTGGGCTTCAAACGTACTGTGATTCAAGGAAAATCCTTCTTCTCCCATTTAAATTTAGTTGGGCCACTTATTGTTGGGCCCAAATCACACTTAAATATATACTCCCTCCGTCCCTAAATGTTTGTCCCATTTCCCCTTTTCCTTTGTCCCAAAAAGTTAGTCTAATTTAAAAATTAAAGCTTCAAAATCACTAAATTTTCAAAACTTGTAACATTTAGGGACGGAGTATTACATAACGGCGGTGTATATTATCAATAATTTTCAAAGCGTTCGTAAAAATAACCAAAATTAAAGCTTCAAAATCACTAAATTAAAATGTTTGAAAAGTCAAATGGGACAAACATTTAGGACGGAGGGAGTATATATCTGTACTGACCCCGGGCGCGGAGCGACGCCTACCACTTGTGGAATGCCGAAATGAATTCAGAGAAGAATACGTGAGGAGGGGAGGAGAGTTGAGTTGGGTGCATATTTAAGAGGAGGAAGCTCGATATGTGTTAGATTGTTGGAAATTTTAGCTATTTTACCATATTTGAAGTTTTGGTTTTTGATACATTCAATTCATGAATATGTAACGGAAATGTCCTATATTATATCACTATTTTGTATTATGAGTATTGTTATATAAATTATCCCACATATATAGAAAATTAAAAACCTATAATATATAAAAATTATGAATCACTCTCGTTAATAACAATTGATTTTAAGGTGAAATCTCAAAATTTGAGATTGTATAAAAGCAGGTTCATTACACGTACAGCCAGAACGGCCCACAATATTACTCCCGCCACCCGATTAATAAGTTCATGTTGTAAGATTTGGCAATACCCGCTACACATTAATTTTAAGATGGAAACTCATATTTTAAAAAGTATTACAGTATTATTTTTTATTACCTCCTTTTTGAAATTGAAATAAATGTTTAAATTTTACTGAATCAAAAATAAACTTGAACATTTACTTTACTACAAAGACTTTATTTGAAGGTAGTGATTGACAATCACAACGGCTATCAATAGAAACAATAGGTTCTTTGGCATTGGACCCCAAATTTTGAAGAGTAGGTTTGGGGAAAAACGCGTTTCTCCGTAAGTGATGGAGAAACGGGTTTCTGGATATCCAGAAGCTTTGAAATTGATATTCAGAAGCTTTGGAACAAATATCCAGAAAAAAGATTTGAGACCAAATTCAAGGCCAAGACTAAATTTCTGATCTGGATATCACTTTCACAAGGTTCTGGATATCCAGAACATTGAATAAGGATATCCAGAAGCCTTAAAACTTATATCCAGAAGCCAATTCTAAATTTCTGGATATCACTTACATAAGATTCTGGATATCCTTTCAAAGAGTTCTGTGTTGTGAATATAGCCCTCCATAGCCCAAGCAAACCACAAGAATAATAATCGCACACAAACCAAGCACAAGAAATCAGAAAACAGAAAAGACACAAGAAATTGTTAACCCAGTTCACCAATTTGATTGGCTACGTCTGGGGGCACTACCAAGCCAGGATCTTGCTCTATGTATGTAGAATTTGTGTTACAATAAGTTTGGGGGGCGGAATACAACTTAAATATATATTAGGGGAACAAACCTAGCCCTAGATGGACAAGGGAACCCGAAAATACGTCAAATAAAAGAGTCCAGATTTTCTTCCACCCGACACATGGGCGGTCGCCCAAGTGCCCATGGGCGGTCGCCCAAGACAAGAATTCCTCCGAACCAAAACCTCTGTACACATGTGCGGTCGCCCAAGACCCCCTGCGCGGCCGCCCACAGCAAAGATCAACAAACGATGAACCTACTGTATAACTGGGCGGTCGCCCATCATCACCTGGGCGGTCGCCCATAACAACAGAACCCTCTGACGAAATTCTCCCCTTTTGCTCCGAAGTCTAGCCCGGTTGGTCTTCTATCACAACATTCTGGATATCCAGAAACTTATAAAATGATATTCAGAAACTTACAAAATAATATCCAGAAACATTTAATAAATTTCTGGATATCCTTTCAAAAGGTTCTGGATATCCTTTTAAAAGGTTCTGGATATCCAGAACCTAATCGAGCCCAAGAATCGTCATTACCAAAAGAATTTAATTTCACCAAATCGAGCCCTAACTCGCAAATTTCGGCTTCAGATCACCAAATTGAGCATGAATCGAAGGTAAGATTCACGGTGATTGAGACACAAGTGAGTGTTGCTTCTCACCACAAAGATAATGACGATTGTTTGGTGGGAGAGAGTGGTCGTTGCTTGGTTGAGGAAAGGGAGAGAACCGGTGAAGGAGGCCCAGGAGGAAGGAGGGGGGCTTGGATCGCTAGGTGAGTGGGAAGACGATTGTTGTTGGTGGAGAAGACGATTTAGGAAGAGAGAGGCATTGGAGACGCCATTTGCGTTTTGGGATGCTCTTCCTTACTTCTGCAAGTCGTTGGTGGTTAGGTTCGTTCCTCGATCTCGTCTTCTTTGTTTTAATCGTTGTGATTTTGTTCAAAAAACCCGTTTCTCCATAAATTATGGAGAAACACGTTTCTCCATAGATTTTGTGAATTTTGGAGGACCCCCATTTTTCTAGGCCCCATTAGGTATATATCTCAAAAAAAAATTAATATATATATATATATATATATATATATATATATATATATATATATATATATATATATATATATATATATATCCAAAAAAAAAAATTTAACGCAATCACATCGACGTCGTAGAAATTCAAGGGGTGAAAATCAGTCGACGCAAATTACTTGAAAATTGCGGAAAACGGGTAATTAATTTAAGAGAAGCGATAGCAACGATAAATGAAATAACTCAATGTAATAAATTATTTTTGAATTTTATTGTTTAATTTTGTAAAACTTTAATCTTTATATAAAAGCACTTATATATACATATTATATTTTTTGTATTAATTTTTAAATATTAGGGACCTAATATTTATATTTTACACAAAGCTCCAATAATTATTGAGACGTGCTGATGACAATGAGAGTAATTATGAAGGTAGTGATTGACAATGGCTGCCAGTTGACTATTTGATGGTTGGTGGTGGGGCAAATTAGACTATGATCATCAGCAACCTTTTTCAATCTAATTCAATAATTAAATATTATTTCTCTCTCTTTCACCTATCCAACTTAGGGTGATTGACAATCCATTTTTTTTATTTTTATCCTCCATTAGCAACCCAACCCAATGAACCCAACCTAACTCATAATATCTCTTTAAATTATCTTTTTTTTTTTATTTATCATATATTATCAATACTCAATATATATTATTTTTTAATCTTATAATAAATCAATAAAAATATATTTAACTATTAAATTTATAATAATTGCAAAAAAAAATCACTTAATAAAAATTATCAAACAAAATTAAAATTCAACTTGAAATTAAATTTAACGACCTTGGCATTGGACCTCTGGTGTGGAAGTAGTCTTAGTATTTGAATTTGAAGACAAAATGACTCAGCGAAAGATTTAAGATAAATAAATTATTGTTGAATTAGACACTATTAATTGAAATGGTTCTTCAATACTCATTAAATTGCGCACGATTACAGAGAATTAATGCGGTGAATAATATGGATTTCGAGTTCTTGTATACTTGAAAATGGACGTAACTTTTAATTTCAAATGAAATACAGAATGAATAATATATCAAATTGAAGCTCTTTTTAACTCTTTTCAAGACAGACAAAAGTCATGGGCATTGCCTCATAACATAACACAAGTGTTTTAAGTCATAAATTTCGAATCTTGGCAATCTATCGGGCTTTGGAAGCTTTGTCAATTTTGGGGTATTTTCGTAATTTTATTATTAATTAGGATTATTTTTGTTTTAGGTTTTTGATTTTTTTTTTTTAAAAAATCCCAATTTTTGATACTTCTTAGAGTTAACGATGGTTGAAAATCAATTAATAATTGATGCTACAAGAATCGTGCTGTAATCAATCTCCGTCCAGCTGCAAGATCAATCTCCTGGCGTTTGACCTGAAAACAGAACCCACGACTAGCCGGAATGGTCTCCGACGAAGACCCTCGGGCGTGAGAGTAAGTATGGAGTATTTGAGAACTAAATATCATAATGAACAGATGTATTCAGAATTGGAACGGTTGATATTGTCATGTATTTATAGTTGTAGATGAGAGTTATATTTGTAATAGGATTGAGCTAGATCCCTAGAATCGTGGATCAGATTAGCACAAGAGATCTTATCCATAAATAACTCCTGATTTGTAGGGAGTCCGTTATGAAAAGAATTATATTCACGCTTGGACTCTGTAGGTCGACATAGCATCGTAGGTCGAGGTCGCATGTTGGGTCAAGGTCGACCTGACTGATGGATAGGATCGGGTCATGCCGAACTAAGATTTGGATCGTATGTCAAACGATAGCTAGGTCGGGATCACGTAGGTCGGACAATAAGCTAGGTTGACTGATCTTGCTGATGGGCCTTGGGCCTGGTAGTAATTGTCCTAGTCCACTGAAAATGCGGTGGCTACGTTCAATAATAATAATGCGCGATTCAATAGTAATCGATTCGATCTCATGTCTTCCGCTATGTCACAAAATGATTTTGATTATTTATTATAATATTTTCCCCCATTTTAATATATCAAATTTTACGAAATGTGCAAATTGAAAATCAATTTACTTTTAATAATTAAGAGTAAATAAAAAATAAAATGAGCATTTTGTGTCTACATATCTATATTACAATAGGGAAGGGTCTTAACCGCCGAGACAAAGAACGGCTGTGATTGCTTCTCAGAAAATAGATCGGACGGCCTGAATTCCCCCTCCCCTCAACCGTTTTTAACTTCCCACTCCTCTCCTCCACAAACCGCCGGATGCTTTTTTATCTCTCTCCCAAACACAACCAAAAATCAAACACCCACAAAATCAATCAAGCTCTTAAAATTGAATCAACTCTTGGATTCTATGTTGTATCCTAAAATTTGTTTCTTTAAATTTGAGTTATGTCTCTTTAATCTATATTACAATATCTATATTACAATAGGGAAGGGTCTTAACCGCCGAGACAAAGAACGGCTGTGATTGCTTCTCAGAAAATAGATCGGACGGCCTGAATTCCCCCTCCCCTCAACCGTTTTTAACTTCCCACTCCTCTCCTCCACAAACTGCTGGACAGTTTTTTTATCTCTCTCCCAAACACAACCAAAAATCAAACACCCACAAAATCAATCAAGCTCTTAAAATTGAATCAACTCTTGGATTCTATGTTGTATCCTAAAATTTGTTTCTTTAAATTTGAGTTATGTCTCTTTAATTATCTGTGTTCCTTTTTGTTTTCTCCTCTGTAGTAAACGATTGTGGTTCCTATGGACCAACAGCCTGAGCTTCTGCAAAACCTTTCTAAAGGCAACTTCACCTTGAGGATTATGTATTAGCAATTTCAGAATATTCTCAAAATGGGTCCTATTGGTCAGGTTTGTCACCCAACTATTTACTTCATTGTAGTTTGATTTTGTTGTATGTCTAAGATACTACAGTACAAAATACTTTTCACACTTTTTACTCTCCACCTACATGTCATTCCACCCAATTTTTCACCTACTTCATCTACTGTGTCATCACTCAAATGTCTTCATACCTTTACTCTGATTTTCTCATTTTCAGTTCCGCGACATATATCTGAAGAAATTAATATTAGTTACGCTCATTACTAACCAGGAGTCGTTAGTTGACGTACTAGGAACCATGACAGATAGTTGGTCTATTAGCTTCAGTAGAATCCCCATTCAAATTTATGGGATTGGTCAATACACAAGACTCCAAATGTTTTTCGTAACTTGACTCAAACTTTCTTGAATTAACATTTTCTCTAACTAACCCCCCCCCCAGTTCACATCATTTGCTACACAGGCAGGGAAATAAAATCAAATTACTCTGGTAATAAGTGGTGTTTGGCTGCTAAGGTTACAGCTTAAGGAGTAAAAATTTTTGGAACTGATGTATGAGGTTTATTTTTTAAATTATTTACTTATTTCTATATGGGGGTTTGAATGTTGTATGTATGCTAAGATGGTGATTCAAATAAACCATTTATTTATGTAAATTTTGGTATATTTTGGAGCAACGACTCAGTACTAAAGAAGTGTGAATCATCAGTTATTAATCCCACATTCACGCAAGGGGCCCTCCTGAAATTGTTCTTATATAATTGTGTACTTTCACTCGCATGCTAACTATGAATCAAGCACTTCGCAGGAAGAAGAAGATATCATGGGGCATTTAGCAGTTGGCTTAAAAGAGGGTTATTTAGGTCATCGAGATAAGATTGTTATTTCATTTGGGTGAAGGAGAGTGAGAAATCACATGTGTTGGTGACAATAGTTGTTGTACTCCTCCGTCTCAAAATGTATGCTTAGAGAAGATATCATTGAGGTTATTTTTTTTCATACACAGAGTAATAAAGTGCAATAGTGAAAATTACAGGAAGAAGCATATCTCTATTCATAAAATTTGAAGCAACATTACATTGATCTTTTATATTTGGGGTTATACCATAGGTAGAGATTATTGAGTGTGGATAATTTTTAATTTTTTTTTGTAATTTTTTAATCTTTGATTTGGTCCTTTAAACTCAAGTGAGATTGTTTTATTAATTACATTTTAGTTTTATTTAAACAATATCTTATTGATTTAGAATGTGGTACTGTATGTTTACCTAGAGTATGAACTAGACCAAGATCAGTAGGTTGTATAAAATGATTCTTTTGTATTTTTGGTACAAATGAAAAATGATTATTTTGTATAAGAGTTTGTTTGATAATGTGCTTATTGAGCAATCAATGGCAGTGCAGTTGTTATATGCATATATTGTCCTGGATTTGAAAAGGATTTTGTTTGAGTCATTTTCTTGAATAGCATCAAGAAGTCCTACAATACAATAGGAACCCTTGAACATGCAAATCTTCTATATGATTTGATCAAGAAAATTATTAAGTATGATATTCTTACCATTCGAAAATAAATATTGTATTTTTTTTATCTAAATACTTTTCTTTGAACAAATGTCTTATTTCATAGTTATTATCTAAAAGTTTATAAGATGGATAGTTGAAATATTTATGAAATTTTTTATTATCCACTTTTTAAATTTTTAATTTTACAAGTATATAATGAATGGTGAAATAAATTTGTAAAATACATTTAGGGACAAAATTTCTTGCAAAAAAATTCAATTTTGTGACAAATTTTCCTAAAAGTGATCAATTATTTTGAGACAATGGGGGTATTATCTTTTATTTTTTTTATTGTGGATTGAGTTGGGTTTAGTGGATGAGAATAAAAGAATGCCTTTTTATTTACCATTAATAATAATTTTGATTATAAGGATTATCAAAATTAAAAAAAAAATTGTTTCTTATAAAATTAGGAAATAAAAATGAATTTTACTATTGATATATACAATACTTTGTCATTATCATTCTCTTTACGCTTCATTTTTATTCTACTCTATGAACCCAGGTTACAACAATGATTGAAACGTTGTCACAATCATGTGATTTCATTTTTTCCGATCCTTCACTTTTTCATACTGTTCCCGTGCCATTGGCACGGGCATAAAGTACTAGTAAATGTACATACGTTGTGAGTGTCGGTTGTAAGATTTGTAGTATAGGTCATGACGAGTAAATGGGCCCTCTAACCTACTCAGTTTTAATGGCTGAAAGCCTTGGATCGTGGCCCACGAAAGCCTTTATCACTAACCACACTCCATTATCCATCACAAATAATTGTAATTTATTATTTTAAGGAAATACATAAATTAATTAAACATTAATTGTCTAAATTTACAATGTGTAATATTATTTTTAATTCGTATCTACATACTCCCTCCGTCCCGGTTTACTTGGCACCAAAGAGGTGGGCACGGTAACTAAGAAAAAGTAAGAGAGATAATTAATTAAAGAAAATGTTGTGAGTAGAAAAGGTAAAGTAGGAGAGAAAATGAGTGGAGAGAATAGTGATTTGATTGGTGTTGTGAGTGTAAAAACTTTCCATTTTGAGCAATGTCAAGTGAGGTGGGACGGACCAAAATGAAAATTAGTGTCAAGTGAAATGGGACGGAGGGAGTATATGTTGATTGATACCACTTTATTATAATTTTATGAAAATTATATTTCATTTATCTCAATTCACTTTTGATTAAAAAAAACATTAATTTTTTGACAGAAAAATAACATTTTAAGTAAAGAATTATTGTTACAATAATATTTATTTTTATTTTTATCAACACTAAACTTTTAAAATTACAAATGGTTAATACAATAACTATCGTCAGTAATTACAGACGATTTTTTTTGTAAAAATTGAGACATCAATTCAAAACAAATTATTTTAAATAATATTTATTTTATAAAAAATAATTATACTCTCTCTTTCAGATTAAATGTCATACTTTCCTTTCTTAATATATCATATAGTAAGATTCTACTTTTATTGATTTTTAAAATGACAAATAAAATAATGAATAGTATTTTATACATCGATAGATATCAGTTTCCTCTTGTAGAATTATATAAAAAATTCAATTCACTATCCTATTTTTTATGAGCCGGTCTCCTGTGGTGAGAACATGAGATCCGTCTCATGCATGAGACGGGTCGACCCATGATTCATGGGGCATGACCCGCCACGTGGCAGCCTTTTATAGGTCAATTTTTTTTTTTTTTCCGTAGGAAAAGTAATAGTTACCATCTCTTAATGTAATGACTGTATACATATAAAGTAACATTGGTCATAAGTAAACGTAATACCTGTTTTAAAAAAAATAAAAGCTCATTTTTACCCATTTTTTTCAAATGTAATACAAACTATATGTATTGATGCTGCAGGAATTGTGCTTATCAATCTTCCTCCACGTGGCAGGACGAATCACCTGGCTCCTTGACCTGAAATCAGAACCCACGACTAGCCGGATGTGTCTCCGGCGAAGACGCTCGAGCGTGAGAGTAAGATCACCGTTGAATATTGCTCAAAATGTATTGAATGAATGAATTCCAATAGCAAAATGGCAGTTACCTTCCCTTGCAGTTGGTAGTGATGAAGTATTTATATGTGATAGCCGTTGTATATTTAGTGGTGCTACATGAGCTCCGAGATTATTGCGGCAGTTATGGTCATGAGAACGTGCCTGTAACCGTCCCTGATTTGTAGGGATGCGGTTATGAAAAGATTTGACCGTGTAAGTCTACCTTAGCTAGCTCGACGCTTGAGTGATTAGGTCGAGGTCGCCACTTGAAGAAGGGTCGACCTGACTGACGGGTAGAGCATGGATCGTACCCGTAGTAGAGTCTGGATTATAAGGTCGGGCTAAGTCAGGTCGGGACCAAATAGGTCGGACGTTGTGCTTAGTCGACTGATATTTGGCATGAGCCTTGGGCCTTGTATTGATTGGACCTGGCCCTCTTGACACGTTGTGGCAATGGCTGCCTTTAGGATTGGACTTTGCTTACTTGGCCCAACTCGACACTTTTGGTATGTTCAGTGGCCCCCAACTTTCGAGTTGACTTTGTCGACTAGGAAGTTAAAAAGAAATCTTTGATGAGAATCACTTTACTCGCAGGTCGTTACTAGTCTTTGAAGATGGTCGACCATAATGACGTGGCACAATCCTGAACGTTGGCGATGAACGGTTGGGTGGAACGAGCGCCGTTTTTGCCATAATGATTACAACTTTGACGTTTGAGAGTCCGCCTAGGAAACTGTTTTCGCCATTAATTGGGAAAATTAATTTTGAATTTTCCCTTGCCCTTTCCAATTCAGTAAGCTATAAATTCAAGAATCCTTCCCCATTTACAACTTTTGCTGTCTCTGAACTCTGTGCGTGATTTCGGCGACGACAAAAGAAAGTTGATCCTTGCTATAAATTGGTGCTTTCGTCTTCCATTGTTCCGTTCTTCTCTTCACTGCTAAAGGTATTCCCATTATCCTTTAGAATTAGGGCTTTAATTTTTGCAATTTCTTTGATTTCATCATGGCTAGGACCTTTAGTTGCGAAGCTGGGGCTGGGTATGGTTACTGTAGTGTCAACCATAGAGTCTACAAACATTTGAATGGAGAGTGGAGAGAGATAACTCAATGAGTGTTCTTTAATTTTGACTCGTTGGGGCTTGCGTTGCCGAGCTATCTTTGCCTGTGGGAGATGACCTAGGTGCCTTAGGAACGGATGATCCTAGAATTGTGTCTTTTTACCTCTTCCATGAGCTTCTCGATCATATAGCTGTTCTACGTCAAGGATGCCAACAAACCCTCCTTTATTAGAAATAGGATTGGTTTTCCTGGGAATCTAGGTCGCCCTGGGCCAAGGCGTCTACTAGGACTCCCGAGACTTCATGTAGAACCGATTCCCCGTTTCCCCTCTACTTGTACGTATACGGCGACTCAAGGAGAAGCTGATGTCTCCACTTCTTCAAGCCCGCGTATCGTGGATGCTTTTGGGACCTCTGTGGTATCGGGAAGAAATGAAAGGGGGTATGTGCCCCAAGGGCCACTTAGAGGAAAACAGAATTTTCCCTCCAGACTGTCTAGGATCCATGACTTCTGCGAGGTGGACAGGAAAGAGTTTGAGGTTACCCTCTACAGCAAGGCTGATTTCTTCAAACAGTTTGGAAAGTCCTACAAGACTGATGCCACCAGAGTAGCCTTTTATTATGGCCAGTTTATTGTCGGCCTTAGACTGCCCTTGGACCCCTTCATTAACGAGTTCTTAGAGTGCGCCAATGCTTCACCTCTTCAACTGGGTGCCAATACCTGCAGAGTCTTGGTCTGTTTTGCAATGGTTTGTCGCTTCTTAGGTTATGAGCCTTGCATGAGGGTATTCAGAGAATTCTTTGCTGTGAAGTTTGACAAGAACGGTGGCATAAGTACTCCCTCCAAAGCCAATTCCCCCAAACTATTTATTAATTTGCCTAGCAAGGTCAGTGGTTGGAACTCCCATGTTGCAGTAGTGGAGAGTAGGTTAGGATGGGAGTTCCCCTTACCAGGTGAGGACACCAAGGTGGTGAGGGATGAAGATCAGTGGGAACCCCATTGGCATGGTGACCTGCGTAGGAAGTTGGCAGATTTGGTCGTTCATAGGCCCATCAGTTGGGAGATTCTAGGGACCACAAAAAACAATTACATCCAAGCTGGTATGATGTTAGGGGACGATGATGTAGTTCCCTTGGTTCCCATAGTCAGGTGTTGGAGGTATCCCAATTGGGTATGTAACGACCCTAAACCTAGGCACTAATTTAGCATCATATTGTGTGCTTTTAATATTATTGTTAATAATATGTGTTCATTTTTATATACTTGATTTCTTATATTAAGATAAAATGATAGAGAAATAAAATAATGTTCTAGGAAAAAATATAAAAATAGAAAATAAATAAAGTATGAGATAAGATTAAATTGTGGGGGAAGAATTTAGAGTAAAGGGGTTTAGTTTTAATGTTTTGGAATTTGAAGGATATGGTTAGTTATTGTTGAAAGCCTTGGAATACTAGGTTGGGTGGGGGGACCATTTTCCCTAAAATCCTCTCATTTCCCCTCCCAAGTCAAGGCTTCCCCATACCTCCCATACCTCCTATACTTCCTTATCATTTTCCTTCCTTATCATTTTCCTCCCATACCTCACTCTTCCATCCTCCTTCTTATCTTCCTCATCATTCTCTCCTTCTTCCTTATCATTTTCCATGGATACTCTTCATGGAAAGCCTCATCTAC
This sequence comes from Adenophora triphylla var. japonica, assembly GCA_022495995.1. NCBI lineage: Eukaryota > Viridiplantae > Streptophyta > Magnoliopsida > Asterales > Campanulaceae > Adenophora > Adenophora triphylla. Next base: position 118,323 of record JAFEMH010000253.1, on the reverse strand, counting down.
CAAAGCCCTCCTAAGCTCATTTTTTCTCCATTTTCAAAATAAGTTGTACTTTTATGCTTGGAACATGAAGGGGAGTTCATCAAACCAAGAAAATCATCATTCCATCTTGTATTGGCTAAGGTGAGTTATTATGACCCTTCCCTTCATTAAATGCTCATGAATTCTTAATGTTGTTCTTGTTAATATGATGATTGTTTAATGCTTTGGAACTATTCTTGGAGTTGGGAAATTGGAAATTTACATAGAATGATGTTAGGATGTATAAAAGTGGATTTAGAATGTAAGAAATGGGTGGAGTTAGTTTTAAGAAGATTTAACTTGAAATGTGTTAGTAAAATGGGTTGGAAATCATGTGATAAATGATCTAGGTTATATCATTTTGGGTTTAAATGATTTAGGATGAGGTTGTGAAGTATGATATTGTCTATGAAAGTTGATAAAAGGGTAAGAAGATGGATTGATTAGATTAAAAAGGGATTACATGGAAATCTTGAAAATTGGTAATAAATTGGGTGGAAAATCAAGTGGAAATGATCTAGGTGTGGGACTTGATACCTTGGAGATTTAATGAGTTAGAAGTAAGTAACCAAGTTAGAAATTTCCTTTAGGTTGATAACTTAGAAGGCACTTGGTGGAAAATTTGGATTCTTGGAGAATTGTGATTTTTGCTACTGTTGTTACCTGTTCTGGGCCGAGGCACGAGTCGTGCCCCTTGGCACGAGTCGTGCCCATGGCCAATTCGTGACCACGAGTCGTGCCTAGGAGGCCAAGTCGTTCTGAGTAGCTTAAGGAATGGGCACGAGTCGTGCCCTGGGGCACGAGTCGTGCCCTGGCCTGATTACAATGTACCAACTTTAGAGCTGTTCAAACCCAATTAAACTTGAACCAAAATGAAATCTCTTTAACCTAGATTAAAGTAGAATACTTGGGCTATACAAGGACATCTTAAGTGATCAAAATGGAATTGGAGAAGTACTGTAAATGTTGCTTGGAAAACGCTAGTTAACCTAGTCTGGTAACTTGACAAATATGATCCCAACATGGTAGATTTAACTTAGACCTTTAAAGAGGCTATGTAGTATTGTATAATGATCTTGTAGGATGGATTGATGATACTTCCTTGCCTGACTTGAGTTCATATACATTGTTTATATTATGCTTGGTGTACTACGTGTGTACTATGATTATTGGACATGAGTATATTTTACCATGTGACTATATTGGTTATTTATGCATTGTGTATTAAATGGTTGTTGCACTATGGCATTGATTAGCATGAGTATACACTACCATGTTGTTCTATTATTATCCCTTTTTTTGGATTTATTTCAAGTATCTATTATGTGCTTGAAACTGTTGATATTTGGGGGTATAATGGAATTCAATCATTTATTGATTTGTTCTATAAGTGATTGAAGGTTCATTATATTCATGACCGTTCCTCTCCGCGTCACAGAATGGGTGTGCTAACGATCGTATTGAGCATGAAGAAGCCTTACACCGTTGCGATTGGTGATTAGGGGAATGCTTCGTATTAAGCCTAAAGCTTTACAGTTAGCGATATTATTGTTGGATACTCTGATATAGGTATCTTTTCTTATATGGATCTCTGGAGTATGAGTCCTATAAGAGGTGAATGTGCTGGAGGCAGTTCACCGAAGAGAGGAGTTTTACTCCCACGTTGTACGACTTATTGTTCAGACGGGAAAGGTAAAATGAGGTAACGTAAGGTGTTTACCGCTTTCATAATGTGTTATGTGCTACCATGCTATGTGTTGCATCTTGTTTGGCATATTGCTGCATTCATAATAGCTTGCTGAGATTTATTCTCACCCCTCTCCCTTTAATGTTTTTAGATTCCGAGACAGGCGGACCGACCAAGTAAGGGCGGTGAGGAGTTTGGAAGTGATATTTTGGGAATTGTCGGGGTACTTATAGGTTGGAGTAAAAAGTGTATTTTGGTATAATTCATTTAAGGAGTTTGTATTTATAAACCTTCATTTTATGTTATAACCGATGTCTTTTTGTAACTCAAACAGTTTCTTACTTTCAAGATAGTCAACTATTTCTCCATTTTGAAAAGGTGTAGAGTTATTTTGAAATGGTTATAACAATTGTATTTATGTTTGAAAGTTAAATAAAAGTGTTTAAAAGTTTTAGGAAATTTGGGATAGTTTGAGGACGCTCCAGCTCGGGACACGTGTAGGTTCCGGGTCGGGGTCTTCACAGTTGGTATCAGAGCTCGGTTAGAGTTCTTGGGTAGAGTCTAGCTGAGTGAGAGTGTGCGATAACTTACGTCGAGTGTTTAATGCAGGAATTTGTTCAATGACAGAAATAATAGTGACCAACCAAAGGATCAAGGAAATGTGAGTAATATGGAGAGATAGATTCCTCCACAATCATTTGAGGTATATTACATGTCTCTAGAGTTAGGGGTCATACTTTTATAAATACCCGTTCATTTCGTTCTCATGTAGCATTACATTTCGTTTTATTTGCATAATTGGCCCGAGAGTTGCCTTATGTACTGGAGGTTCTACTCCGATGGGAGAGTACCTCGAATCATCCTTGATTATCATGGTAGTTGTGATTAAGTGGGCATGGATTGCCGGTGGATATGGTAAATATACCAATCCGTGAATTATTGTTATATTGACCTGAATTGATTGAGTAGTTGATGTGTTTGGGGAGGACTGTTGCAAAAAGCGAGTCTCCTTATCTATATTGATTTACCTCCGTGTGTGGTTGAGGCGGATGAGTCATTAATTGCTATTATGTCATATATGCATAAATGTCGAAAGTATGGCCTAATTGAGAATGGTTATGATTGTATAATTTGCGTGAATATTTATACATTGGTGTCTCATGGTGGAGATTTGACATATGAAACTCGTAGTGAAAGTGATAAGTCTAATTGGGATAATGGAATTGATGATTCAATTTGGGAAATTAATTGATAAAGAAGATAACGAGCTTAGCGAATCTCCGTAAGGATAAATTATTACTATATTTAGAAAAGATGATACTTGGTGGCTATTTATAGATTATGGAGATCTCAAATTGGTAACTGTGAAGAATAAGTATTCGTCATCACTTGTTGATGATTTGTACGACTGATTTAGAGACTAGTAGAATACTCAATGGTTATTAGTTAAATTTTCGGGGTGTTACAATTACAGTGAATCTTTGTTGTAAGGATATACTTAAGACAACATTTGTATCTAGTATGACCGTTTGGTTTGAGGTTGTGCATTAGTTATGGAGAGGCAAATAGGGTAAATGTTAAGAATTATAATAGATGTAGTTATTGGTGACTTATAAGATCAACTTCAGGAATTGGTGATATATGTATATGGGTTACCTTGGGAAAGGGTTATCATTAGTTGAGAATATAATATGAGGATAAATCTTATTGGAAGGCAGGATACTTTAGGATGACTACACCCTATATGTTTACCTAGTTGCGCGACTCATATGAGAGATTGGTGTGATGCTTGGGAAAGTATTGACGTTATACGGATTTTGAGTTTGTCGATGGTTATCGAGAGGTAAGTTAGTTTACACTGTTAAGGTTTAATTGCAATTCGAGGATGATTGATCTATGTGAGTTTCAACTTTATTTTCTTATTAGGAGATCATGGTAATTGATCAGGAACTTGATGTATGCAATACGTTGTTACTAAGTACAATACCAATATCAAAGGTAGGGAATAGATGACTCAAATTAAGTAAAAATGTTGAATATTCAACTTGAGGAATTATTGAATTGAGGATGATTTACCAAGTTTATAATCTTAATGAATGTTTTAGTGTTATTTATCGGAGATGGTAATAGTATTGCGAGATTGTGTTTTCTTATAGAGAATTTAACTAAGTTTAAATATTATGAGTGGTGGCTATACTATAAATAGAGGTCAAACAAGAAAATTTTGTTAGAATGGTTTTAAATGTGCTTTACAACTTTGGATTATAAATTGAACTTCGGTATGAGCATTTGTACCCTTCGGGAATAGTTGATTTAATAAGGTCAATAAACCGTTTTTGTGTCCATTAAAATCTGTGAGTAATTTAATTATCTACCACTGATATGGGACAGTTGTAGATAATTAGATCACTCGAGTTATTTTTGTTAACTTATCAATCTTTTGAAAATTTCTTAAAATTGTGAGTGGTTTAGTTAATTAAAACTGGTATGGGACAGTTTTAAATAAATAAACCATTCGAGTCTCATTGGATCTCTTTTTATCTATCCTTGGAATTCTGAAAGATGTTGTAAATTTTAGAAAGGCTTGGTATTCTAAAATTATAGTTGTACAGAAGCAAGTAGAAAGGCAACCTAGTTCCCCTATAGTGATTAATTATATTAAAGTTTTGATCTGAGAAATGATTTGATAAATTGTGGGGTTATTAATGTGGAGGTCGCAGTAGACTCGGTTTTGTATTGGGTTGGATCGGCTCCGTTGTGGGCGGCCAACCATTTGATTCGAATATTGATCTGTCACTGGACCTGAACATAATTGGAGCATTGAGTTGTGAAATTTGGTCAATTAATATTCCGTTCGTGGAATCAGGGTCTTGTTAGCATGTCCATATTTATTATTCCATAGACAGTTGTTTAATGTTGTAATATGAGAGCTGCGGATAAGATAATTGAAATAACTCGTTTCAAACGAGTCAAGACATAAGGTGGTTTGATCACAAATGTGAAAATAGAATTTTGACGTTGGAAGATTTGTTAGAACATTTAGAGTTCTAGATTGAACTTGAGAGTATTATCACGATGGATTTTGTGATTGAGTTACCTTGGAAGTAAAAAGGGTATGATGTTTTGTTTATAGAAAGTTGATTTGTAGTTCTTACTCAATATATAGGAGTATAGTGATGAGATCATTTGATCAAGTCCTCATATATGTTAGGGGATAGTTTGATTGTATAAACCCATAGTATTAAATGGATTGGATAGACATCATTTGGGAAGGTCCTTTTGGAATGTATGAATGCTATTAAGTTTAACCTTGTGGAAATTTTAGGAATCATTAATTATTGTTGAGGATATGCTACGGGCATGTACAATGGACGTTAGTAGTCGATAGGACGTATTGTTACCAGTGGTTGGGTGCGTATAGTTGTAGTTATCATTTTAGCATTGAGATAAAACCGTATGAGGTGTGGTTCGGGATGAAAATATCGATCTCCAATTTGTTGGGGTGAGGTTGGTGAAGTAAGGCCTAAGGTAAATTGGCGCTAAAGTTTGTTAATCCATTTGAAGTCTTAGAAAAGGTTGGTGATTTGACTCCTAGACTGGCTTGGAGCAGCTTATAGATTATTTGAAGTTTTAAAGGTAATATAGTAATGTATTTGGAGACTTAAGTTGTAATACTTTTATTTATCTGCATTTTATTGAGGTAGTGAAAATTCGGGCTAGTGATATCTGTTTGGTATTCTTGGAACATTAAGTTGTAATATCGTATTATTAATGGAATTAGAAATCTTGGGGAAGAATCAAAACATTGAATAGACTATTTGGAAATTGGAGTCTGAGGTATACATAAGTAACCGAGGTAGGTTGAACAATTAGGAAAGTGACAGTCAAATTCGGGACGAATTTTCTTTAAGGGGGAGTGAGTGTAACGACCCTAAACCTAGGCACTAATTTAGCATCATATTGTGTGCTTTTAATATTATTGTTAATAATATGTGTTCATTTTTATATACTTGATTTCTTATATTAAGATAAAATGATAGGAAAATAAAATAATGTTCTAGGGAAAAATATAAAAATAGAAAATAAATAAAGTATGAGATAAGGTTAAAATTGTGGGGGAAGAATTTAGAGTAAAGGGGTTTAGTTTTAATGTTTTGGAATTTGAAGGATATGGTTAGTTATTGTTGAAAGCCTTGGAATACTAGGTTGGGTGGGGGGACCATTTTCCCTAAAATCCTCTCATTTCCCCTCCCAAGTCAAGGCTTCCCCATACCTCCCATACCTCCTATACTTCCCCCTCACTCTTCCATCCTCCTTCTTATCTTCCTCATCATTCTCTCCTTTTTCCTTATCATTTTCCATGGATACTCTTCATGGAAAGCCTCATCTACCAAAGCCCTCCTAAGCTCATTTTTTCTCCATTTTCAAAATAAGTTGTACTTTTATGCTTGGAACATGAAGGGGAGTTCATCAAACCAAGAAAATCATCATTCCATCTTGTATTGGCTAAGGTGAGTTATTATGACCCTTCCCTTCATTAAATGCTCATGAATTCTTAATGTTGTTCTTGTTAATATGATGATTGTTTAATGCTTTGGAACTATTCTTGGAGTTGGGAAATTGGAAATTTACATAGAATGATGTTAGGATGTATAAAAGTGGATTTAGAATGTAAGAAATGGGTGGAGTTAGTTTTAAGAAGATTTAACTTGAAATATGTTAGTAAAATGGGTTGGAAATCATGTGATAAATGATCTAGGTTATATCATTTTGGGTTTAAATGATTTAGGATGAGGTTGTGAAGTATGATATTGTCTATGAAAGTTGATAAAAGGGTAAGAAGATGGATTGATTAGATTAAAAAGGGATTACATGGAAATCTTGAAAATTGGTAATAAATTGGGTGGAAAATCAAGTGGAAATGATCTAGGTGTGGGACTTGATACCTTGGAGATTTAATGAGTTAGAAGTAAGTAACCAAGTTAGAAATTTCCTTTAGGTTGATAACTTAGAAGGCACTTGGTGGAAAATTTGGATTCTTGGAGAATTGTGATTTTTGCTACTGTTGTTACCTGTTCTGGGCCGAGACACGAGTGGTGCCCCTTGGCACGAGTCGTGCCCATGGCCAATTCGTGACCACGAGTCGTGCCTAGGAGGCCAAGTCGTTCTGAGTAGCTTAAGGAATGGGCACGAGTCGTGCCCTGGGGCACGAGTCGTGCCCTGGCCTGATTACAATGTACCAACTTTAGAGCTGTTCAAACCCAATTAAACTTGAACCAAAATGAAATCTCTTTAACCTAGATTAAAGTAGAATACTTGGGCTATACAAGGACATCTTAAGTGATCAAAATGGAATTGGAGAAGTACTGTAAATGTTGCTTGGAAAATGCTAGTTAACCTAGTCTGGTAACTTGACAAATATGATCCCAACATGGTAGATTTAACTTAGACCTTTAAAGAGGCTATGTAGTATTGTATAATGATCTTGTAGGATGGATTGATGATACTTCCTTGCCTGACTTGAGTTCATATACATTGTTTATATTATGCTTGGTGTACTACATAAATGTTGCACTATGATTATTGGTTGGACATGAGTATATTTTACCATGTGACTATATTGCTTATTTATGCATTTTGTATTAAATGGTTGTTGCACTATGGCATTGATTAGCATGAGTATACACTACCATGTTGTTCTATTATTATCCCTTTTTTTGGATTTATTTCAAGTATCTATTATGTGCTTGAAACTGTTGATATTTGGGGGTATAATGGAATTCAATCATTTATTGATTTGTTCTATAAGTGATTGAAGGTTCATTATATCTGTGACCGTTCCCTCTGTGGCCACAGAATGGGTGTGCTAACGACTGTATTGAGCATGAAGAAGCCTTACAGACCGTTGCGATTGGTGATTAGGGGAATGCTCGTATTAAGCCTAAAGCTTTACGATTAGCGATATTATTGTTGGATACTCGATTATAGGTATCTTTTCTTATATGGATCTCGGAGTATGAGTCCTATAAGAGGTGAATGTGCTGGAGGCAGTTCACCAAAGAGAGGAGTTTTACTCCCACGTTGTACGACTTATTGTTCAGACGGGAAAGGTAAAATGAGGTAACGTAAGGTGTTTACCGCTTTCATAATGTGTTATGTGCTACCATGCTATGTGTTGCATCTTGTTTGGCATATTGCTGCATTCATAATAGCTTGCTGAGATTTATTCTCACCCCTCTCCCTTTAATGTTTGTAGATTAGAGACAGGGCGGACCGACCAAGTAAGGGCGGTGAGGAGTTTGGAAGTGATATTTTGGGAATTGTCGGGGTACTTATAGGTTGGAGTAAAAAGTGTATTTTGGTATAATTCATTTAAGGAGTTTGTATTTATAAACCTTCATTTTATGTTATAACCGATGTCTTTTTGTAACTCAAACAGTTTCTTACTTTCAAGATAGTCAACTATTTCTCCATTTTGAAAAGGTGTAGAGTTATTTTGAAATGGTTATAACAATTGTATTTATGTTTGAAAGTTAAATAAAAGTGTTTAAAAGTTTTAGGAAATTTGGGATAGTTTGAGGACGCTCCAGCTCGGGACACGTGTAGGTTCCGGGTCGGGGTCTTCACAGGGTAACCCATGCTCATGCTAAGTTCGAGAAGATGTGCTCTCTTTGCCAGAAGGCTGAGAATTATTGCAAGGATAATGGGGAGCATGTTGGTGGTAAGGATTTACTCGCCTCTTCTTTCTCCTTATATGAAAAATTTCTATGAGCGAGCTCCATCTTAGCACCTGAATTTGATTACTTAGCCGTCATTTACTGGTCCCAGCGTAGAATTAGTGCCCTGTATATGTGTAGCTTTTGTATTGAATTTTTTTTTTTTAGCTCGCAACTAATCCTGCTCGTATGTAGAACTTGTAGCTCGTACATAGAACTTATCTTTACATGTCGAGCTAACACTTTTCCTTTTTTGTTTTGTGCAGTATTGACTCCTGCTCAGGAAGCTAATATGGGGAGAGCCATTGATATCAGAAAAGCCAAGAAGAGCTATGGAGCAGCTAATGCCAAGGAGAACCGCGAGACGGAGGGTACCAAGAGAAATGATTTGCTGAAGCTTGTTGATCAGGATACTACCAAATTCATTCCTGCTGAGGAGAACCTGGAAGAGCTGAATGAGGCCCCCGTGGGAGAAAGTGTCGAGGGGGGTGAGGCACAAAGTGCTGAAGAGGTCGACATTGCTGATGAGGAGCCAGAGAAAGAGGTTGCCAGGGTCAGGACTCGTGGCCAAGCCAAAGCAAAAACCAAAGCTGCCTCCAAGAAAAAGTCCCATGTTATTCCTTTGGATGATGATGAAGAGGATGAAGATGATGATGTTCCTTTGAGCAAGAAAATTAAGATTGGTCCATCAACAGTGAGCTCGACATCTAATCAAGTCGATGCTGGTGAGCCAGTGGAGACCGAGATTAGGGACCCCCAATCCTCTCCTGTCCAGGTTTCTTATGCTGAGTTGATCCAGACTCGGGTTGGCGAGCTAAGTGATGTGGTTCCTTTGACCAGGATCAATTGCTTGGCTAGGGAGTACCCTGAGTTGGAGTATGGACAGGCGAGTCCGTGGCGGGCCGACCATGATTTGATTATGGAGTTTACCAAAAAGCCTTTGACTCCGAAGCACAGAGCTAGGGTCGGGCTGGCTTCCTCCGAGGTAACCCCTGCAATTTCCTAGGTTGCTGCTTTTATTTTTGCTTGTTCATACCAAGTCTCCATTTGTGTCTGTCAGATCTAACCCCTTCCTCTTATTCGCTATTTCAGTCTCTTGCTATGATAGATCTAGCCACCACCTACTGGAAGGCGGCAGAGGAGCAGGAGAAGCTAGCCAAGTCGATGTTGGCCAAGAAGAATGAAGAGTTGAAGAAACTGGAGGCGGAGAACACCAAGGTGGGAGAGCTGAAGGAGGCCCATGTTAAGTTGAAGGCGGAGTTTGAGCAGCTGAAGGAGACTTATTCTGACTTGGACAACTTGTATGATGCCCTGAAGCTTCTCAAAGACAACGAGATAAAGGCTAAAGAAGAAGCCTGGGGCCATCTGGGAGAAGTTAACAAGGAGCTTGCTGCCCTCAAGGAGGAAAAGAAGAAACTAGCTGATGACCTTGCATTGGCGACTCAACAGTTGGAGGAAGTGCCCGTCACTTTGGCCAAAAAGCAAGAGGAATTGGATGCTGCCCGAGCTCAATGGGGGGTTGACCTTGCTGCAGCTGTGAAGACTGCTAAAGAAGATGCCATCAGCGCCTATAAAGAAAGTGACGAGCTCCATATTCATGTCACCACGGAGGCTCGGGTGTTCTTCAAGGCAGGTCTTAGCCATATGGCCTGGCGTATCGTTGTGGATCCTTCGGTTGATATATCAATCAAGAAGCTGGCTCAATGGGCTTCTGAGGAACCCTACAATACTGCAGCTCGACAGGGCCACTCCTTGGTGCCTTATACTGAAAATGACAAAGAGCTCATAGCCAAAGATGATGAAGAGGCTGAAGCAGCGCCCTGGAACCCTCCTGAGGTAGCGAAAGTTAATTTTGACACTATCCTTGCTGAGCTCGAAGATTATGAAGATCCAGCTTTTGATGATGAGACACCAAAATATACTATCAGTGACTCAAGGAAGGTCGTTTATCACCAAGAGCAGGTTTTGGGGGAGCCATCCGCCATAGATGAGGAAATTACTGTTAATCCCATGCCCACTGACACTCAAGTCGTCAATGAATCCATAGAATGAAGTCCAATGTCACTGGTTATGTATTGAACAAGTCCCAAACATTTTTTGCTTTTTTGTTCTGAATACTTGGATGCCTTGGCCCTATTTTTTGGGAGGCAAAATATTTTTGTAAGTTAATTTTACCCAAGTCTTGGCCCACTTTGGGAGACTTACTTCTATCATAGCTGACTTTCTTTATTGCATGTTGTATGCCTTTGATGTAAGTGTCGAGCTAGATGTGGTAGGGCAAATGAGTCATTTTAAGTTTAAGGTCGTCCTGACTTTATGATGCCTTGGTCGACCTCAGACTTAGTTAACTTTTGTGAACAAGATTGACTATAAATCTAATCTGTTCAAACTATTGAAGCTGACCAAGGGTCGAGCTAATTAGAACGAAGTCGATTAGGAATCGGACTTGTTAAATAAACAAAGCTGATTAAGAATCGAGCTAATTAGAACAAACTGACTAAGAGCCGAGTTTGATAGAACGAAGTCGACTAAGAGTCGGACTTGTTAAATGAACAAAGCTGATTAAGAATCGAGCTAATTAGAACAAACTGACTAAGAGTCGAGTTTGTTAGAACGAAGTCGACTAAGAGTCGGACTTGTTAAATGAACAAAGCTGATTAAGAATCGAGCTAATTAGAATAAACTGACTAAGAGTCGAGTTTGTTAGAACGAATTCGATTAAGAGTCGGACTTGTTAAATGAACAAAGCTGATTAAGAATCGAGCTAATTAGAACAAACTGACTAAGAGTCGAGTTTGTTAGAACGAAGTCGACTAAGAGTCGGACTTGTTAAATGAACAAAGCTGATTAAGAATCGAGCTTGTTAAAACGAAGCTGACTAAGAGTCGAGCTTGTTGGGGTTAGTGTAACACTATGTTTGATCGAATGAACTGCGCTTTTCATTGAAGTAGGGAACATGCTTACATCAATTTAAAACTAGAATTAACACAAGCTTGAAATTGGGAATTGAAAACTAGAAGTAGTATTTGATGAGGTGAGTGGCGTGCCAAGGATGCTTCAACTCTTCACCATCAGGATGAGCAATCATGTAAGTCCCCTCTTTGACAACTCGAGTAACCACATAGGGACCTTCCCAGTTAGGAGATAGCTTATTCTGCTGGGTCCTTCTACCCGTTGCTTCGATCTTTCTCAACACGTGGTCCCCTACTTGGAATGACCTTGCCTTGACCTTCTTGTCGTGGTAACTTTTAGTTCGCTGCTTGTAGTTGACCATTCGAAGGTAAGCCGTATCTCGCTTCTCGTCGATCAGATCCAAGTCGATCAATCTGTTGATGTCATTCTGCTCCTGATTGAAGAAAGTCACTCTAGCAGTAGGAAATCTGAGTTCAGCAGGTGCCATGTCCTCTGATCCATATGTGAGAGCAAAAGGGGTTTCCACCGTAGGCCCCCGAGTGGTTGTACGAACTGCCCAAAGAGCAAGGGGGAGTTCGTCCAACCAATTGTTACGTCGATCTACAAGTCCTGTCTTGAGCGAAGATAGAACGAGTTTATTTGCTGCCTCAGCTTGCCCATTTCCCTGGGGGTAGGCGACAGAAGATTTCCAATGTTTGATTCCTACCCGATTCATCTCTGTTTCGAATGTTTGGGAGAACTGTAGACCATTGTCGGACACTATAGCCCGAGGAAAACCAAACCGACACCAAATGAAGTCATGAATGAAGTTGATGGCATTTTCCTCTGTGATTCGAGCTAATGGCTTGGCTTCAACCCACTTTGTGAAGTAATCGATAGCGACGATCACGTACTTGCAGTTTCCTCGGGCGGGAGGGAAGGGTCCAATCAAGTCGACACCCCACATATCAAATGGCCAAGGCAGTGCGGAGTCTGCTCGGTTGTCGGCATATGAGGTAAGTTGGCAAACCTTTGGCATTGATCACATTGTTGAACAAAGTTGTGAGTGTCAGCTCTCATATGTGGCCAGTAGTATCCCAAGGTAATTAACTTGTCAGCAAGGGTCCTGGCCCCCGGGTGTCCGCCACAAATTCCACTGTGCACTTCATGTATCAATAGGGCAACCTCTTGTGGGTGGATACACTTTAGCAGTGGTCGAGTGTAGGATCTTCTGAATAGGTCGCCTCCTTGAATGACGTATCTTGGAGCTTTCTTTTTGATAGCTCGAGCTTTCTTCTCGTCGTCAGGCAGCTCACCGCTTTCTAGGTAAGCCTTCATTTCCTCAATCCAACACTTCTCATGAGTCCAATTTCTCGAGGGATCATCTATGCATTGAATTTTTACCCTTTCATAAGATGGATTTTCGAGGAAGGAGATGGGCTCATCATGTGGCTCATCTGAAGTAGCTAATTTCGAGAGGAGGTCGGCTAGCTCGTTGTCTTCCCGTCCAATCCTCTGAATCTCCCAGAATTCCAAGTCTTTTATCAACTCTTTTACCAGGTCGCAGTATTTGATTAGAGTGGAACTAAGCACTTCGTACTCGCCTTTGACCTGGTTGACTATCAGTTGTGAATCACATGATCTTAGTCGCTCCAAAACACTTGGCGTAGTCTATAGCCGCTATCAAGGCTTCGTACTCAGCTTGGTTGTTGGAAGCGTCGAACTTGAACCTCAGTGATTCCTCATACACGGTTCCAGACTCTGGCTCGATCAAGACAATCCCAGCTCCACTAACATTTTTGGTCGCTGATCCATCTGAATAAACCTTCCAACAATCGTCGGGTAGAGCAATGGCGGGTTGGCACTCGTGTTCTTTCCCCTTAACCTTTTCCTTTGGAGCTCGCTGCTCGTCGTCTTCCTTGGTGAACGTAAGCTCGACCAAGAAATCAGCTAGAGCTTGAGCCTTCAGAGCCTTTCGAGATCGATATTCAAGGTCAAATTCAGTAAGGGCAATTGACCAATTGAGCAGTCGACCTGAACTCTCCGGCTTGTGCAATATCTTTCTTAAAGGCGCATTAGTAAGAACCACAATTGGGTGAGCCAAGAAATAAGCTCGCAGTTTCCTTGAAGCCACGACTAGAGCATAAGCGACCTTTTCAGCATTATAATATCTGCTCTCCACATCTGATAAGGCCTTGCTGATGTAGTATACTGGCTTTTGAAGCCCTTCCGCTTCTCTGATTAAGACTGCTGCAACCGACTTGTCTCCCACGGATAAATACACAAACAAAGTCTCACCAGTGGTCGGGCTGCTCAGGAGTGGAGGAGTAGCAAGGTATTCTTTGAGTTGTTGGAACGACGAATGACATTCGGCCGTCCACTCAAAGTTTTTCGTCCCCCTTAATGATTTGAAGAAGGGGAGAGACCTTTCAGCCGACTTAGATATAAAGCGACCTAGGGCTGCCACCCTGCCATTGAGTCGCTGCATCTCTTTTATACTTGTAGGCTCCTTCATCTCGACTAGAGCCTTGATCTTTTCCGGGTTAGCCTCTATACCTCTCTGGGACACCATGAATCCAAGGAACTTTCCAGCTGCAACTCCAAAGACACACTTGCTAGGGTTGAGCTTCATGTCGTTTGCTCTTAAATTGGCGAACGTTTCCTTTAGGTCGACCACGTGACGTCCAGTCTTTGTTTTGATGACCATATCGTCGACGTAAGCCTCCATGTTTCGGCCAATTTGAGAAGCAAAGACTTTGTTCACCATTCTTTGATAGGTCGCCCCTGCATTCTTCAATCCAAAGGGCATCATGTTATAGCAGTAGATGCCTCCAGCTGCTTGAAATGCCGTTTTCACAATGTCATCCTCGTGCATCTTTATCTGGTGGTACCCTGAGTAAGCATCCAGGAAACTGAGAGTAGAGTGGCCAGCAATGGAATCAACAAGCTTGTCAATTCTAGGAAGAGGATAGCTATCCTTTGGGCAAGCAAGGTTTAGAGTGGTGAAGTCGACGCACATCCTCCATTTGCCATTTGATTTCTTCACCATGACCACGTTGGCCAACCACGTTGTATGAGTGGCCTCCTTGATTATCCCTGCACTTAAAAGTTTTTGTACCTCAGTTTTAATAGCCTCTTCCTTGTCACGAGCAAAACTTCTCAATTTTTGGGGCCTAGGCTTTATGGTCGGGTTAACTTCGAGTCTATGAACAGCGACCTCCTCCTTGATTCCCCTCATGTCTTCTACCCTCCATGCGAAGACATCATTACTCTCCTTGAGTAGCTCGATGATTTCTGCTCGTTCCTCAACCGATAAATGGCTTGCTCAATCCCCGAATTTTTGGTCGGGGTAGGAAAGGTTGGTAATTATTGACTCTAGTTCGTCCACAGCTTCTAGCTCTGGTCCATCCCTGAATTGTAGAGTCTCGACTATTATCTCTCTGACCCTTTGCCTTTCCTCAACTCCCAAATGTGGAGCTTCCTCAGCTATCATGTCATCCAGTTTGTCTGCAACCTCGCTGGTGGTGGTGATGGCCCCCGAGTTATTGTCGAGCTGGAGGCATAGGTTGCCTATGAGGACTTGGTCGACCATAACTACATCTGGATCGACCTATGTGGTGTTAGAGTGACGTGTCGACTCAAGCATGACCTCGTCATTTGAGCGATAGGTCGACTCTTCCACATTGGTGATTGTAGACAAAGAGTAGTTTTGGTGATCGATTGAGACAGACTTTAAATAACCATCTGCAGTCTCGATCTCAAGCTCTCTCTTCTTTCTTTCCCGAAAAACATGGTCTAAGTAGGCTCGAGCCGTGCCTTGTACGCGGCCTCTACTCCAGCAGAGTGTGGGGAACTTGACTCGTTGATGAGGGATCGATGCCACCATTCCAAGAGCGGCTTTGTCAGGGGAATACCAAGTATGGCAGCGTAGTCACTATTCACATCCAATCACGATAAATTGTACCTTTGACACAATCCTTTGGGGGTGATGGCCTAGAGTCGACGTCGAGCTCTATTTGGCCTTTAGCATCAACTCGATGGTTGGTGAAGCCCTCCAACCTACCATCATATCTTTCCAGCCGCTCATCATTAAGACCCATCTCTTTGAAAGTCTTGTAGAACAAGATATCCTTGCGAGCCCCAGTGTCGATTAAGAGTACGCTTGTCGTACATCCGTCTATGAGACTGGGATGACGAGAACTTGCTCCCTAGCCGCCATATTAGTTGCTAATTCATGAGGGTAGAAGCCGATCACTTCATCTCTTACATCTCTCCTTGGAGGTACATGTGGGGCTTTGTTGGTGAAAGATCTTGTGTTTGATGGCCGTATTGCTTGCCTCGCTCCGTAATGACTCCCGTGTTAAGTCTAGGTTGCCTAGGTCCCTATTGTCCACCTGCTGGCTGCTCGCCTCCACCAGCTTGAGGCCTCTTCACATATGCGTCGAGTCTACCCTGCTCGACCATTCTTTGGATGATCCGCTTCAAACCCAAACAATCCTCTGTGAGATGTCCTGTATCTTTGTGATAATCACAAGACTTATCGTTGTCCCTTCCGAACTTGTTGCCTGGGTTCATTGGGGCAGGGGAGCCAACTCGACGGCATTCATAATTTCTGTTCGACTCACCGTAAGGGGAGTGAAAGCCTCAGGCACCTTTTCTGTAGCCCTGGTCCTATTTTTTCCATTTTTATTATTTCCTTCGTTCTTGTTGGAGTCCTTCTTGTCATCCGCAACCTCCACCTTGGGGCTTTTACCATTCTTCTTCTCTTTCCTTTCCTCAGCAAGAGCGACATTGTACACCTTCTCAAACAACTCCTGTCGAGTTGTTACTGTACGAACTGTGAGTTCATAATCCATGTCCCGCGAGGAAATACCGTTTCTAAGCAATTGATGACTTCCCTATCGGTGAGGTCCTCCTCTATCTTATCAACCATTTCCTTGAACTTGGTGAAGTAGCTCATCGAGCTTTCATTTTTGGCCTGTACCAAGTTGTTGAGGTCGGTGTGATCACTTTCCGAGCTCCAAAGAATGAAAAGCGATCTAGGAACTTCGTTCTGAAGCATGTCCAAGTGGTGATGCTACCGGCGGCTAAACCATTGAACCAAGTTAAGGCTGCCCCAGTGAGTGTGCTTAGGAGAGCTTTGTACATATTGTTGTCCTCATTGGCGACAAAACACATTGTGGCTTCCAGATGTGCTATATGTGAAAGTTTCGTGTAGCTAGGAAACTTGGATCACGCAATAGGCAAAGGATGTGAGTACAGATGTGTCTCACAACTGTCCACACATCCACAGATAATGCAGCGGAATAAAACAATTAAATGTAAATAAAATGCAATAACTCAAGAGTTATATACGCTTACTGATCTGTGTGATCAGCAAACTAGGCTTACGCCCAAAAACCTTTCACTATAAAAACTTATGTTTCTTACAAAAACAAATAAGTGAAAAACTAAAATATGAAAATACTAAACAAGTTCTAATCACCTTCTATGATATGAACAACTCCCCTTTTCCAAGTAGGACTTATTCAATCAGAAGTAAAACAAGAGAACTTTATGAAAACCTAGATGTGAGTTACGGATGTAAGCTCACAACCTAAACATAACTCAATCGAATGCTATGAAGAATGTATGTTTTTCTCTCTAAAAACCGTAGCTCCTCATTGTGCTGAATGCCTTGTATTTATAATGCACCATTGAGAAGATCTTCATGCAATCGACCTCTTCCTTTGTGAGATTCCTTTTCCTATATGAAAACATATAACACACTCACAATGAAATCAAATATTAGTAGGTTAGTCCTAATATAAAACTATGTACATAAATAAAAGATATTTACATAAATACAATCTCTTAATAAAAGTAAGATACTTATAAATCTCCATGAAAGTCTCAAAATCTTCTTACCATAATAGAAGACAAATTAAATAAGGAAACATAAATATGTTCCCATAAAACTCACGTTTTCAATCTCCCCCTATTTTGGACTTTCTGGTCAAAACCAAAGATTTATAACAAACATAATATTATGACCACGAATATATAAAGAGCATGACTCCCGAATGGATGTGTGTCCAGATGTGTATACACATCCACCCATAAAAACCGCAAAAGAATTAGAACAGAATACTAGCAGTTCATTAAGCAAAAGCAAAAACCATTCAGCCATGTCCTACTTAAAGCTATTACAAACCATTGTTTTTTAAAAACTAACCAACTAAAACAGAAATTTAAAATTGTCTTTAGAAACCATCAATTAAAAAAACTTTTCTCCCCCTAAGTTAAAGTTCCCAGCCTCCAACTAGTAGCGCATACAAGGTGTTCCAAACTTTATCTCCTCCAAAAGCAGCAGCAGCATCAACATCAGCATCTCCCCCTTTTTGAGCAGAAAGTGAAGCATGCCATTTGAGAAGATTATCCTTAAGTGCTTTAAGGTTGTTGGCATGGGCAGTGGAGGCTTGAGCTTGAGCTTCAAGATCGGCAATCTCAAAGCATCTAAATCCTTCATCTGAACATCAAATGAAGCTACAGCTGTGGGTTCAGATGTATCCACATCTGGCATAGTAATTTCAGGAGAGGTACCCACAGGGAGATCAACATGCCTTTGCTTAGGGTCTAACAGAGTTTTGGATTCCTTAAATAAGGCAAAATTATCAACTCTTTCTTCTCCTTTTTCAGTCTTTACTCCATTGGCAATGAGAATTTGGGATATCAAGGAAGGGTAAGGTAATGACCACTTCTTGGATGGAGACTCACCATAATCACAAATTTTCCTAAAGATAAATTCCCCAAAATTAATGTGCCTCTTAAGTCCCAATCTGTACAGAAGATCAGCTTGCACCCTAGTGACAGAGGTTTTGTTATTTGAGGGGCAAAGATTGGCAACTAAGATAGTGTGGAGAAAACAGTAAAGGGAGGATAAAGAGCCACTCCCTAAGTCTTTAGGCTTTACTGGCCAAGAAGTTACCTTGCCATGGGTAATTGCAGACACAAGATCATCATCCTCAATAGAAACCACCTCATCCAAATGATCATACAACCCAAGAAAATCATTAATGATAGAAGGGGTAAACTGAACAAATATTCCTCTAACATAAACACCAGGAGAATGAGGATAAGTTTTATCTAATCCCTTAGGAAGATTTGCATAGAACTCATAAACCAATTTGGGATAGAAGGGAATGGGATGGTCCACAGTCAAAAATAATCCTCTTTCCTCAAAAAACTTGTCCATACCAAGTTTAGAAAAAGTCTCCCTATCCCTTTTCATCTCAACAACAAAGGCTTTAGAGGAAATTAGAGTAAACCTATCAGCAGCCTTTTTGGATAGAAACTTTTTAGAAAAGGGTTTGGGGGTAGAGACCAGAGAGACAGAAGATGACATACCCTGTTCAGCTTTCTTTCGAGTAGATGTGCGTCTAGATGTGGGCACATCCTTAGACACATCCTTCACAGGGAAAGGAACAACAATGGGTTCAACTTCAGTGTCATCAGCATCAGTGGAATCAATTTCTTGGTCTTCTTTTTCCTGATCCAATTCTTCTCTTCCGAGCTTGTAGTTCTCATCTGAGGCAGTATCATCATCATCCGAGCTTGAGTCGGTTTCATCATCAAAAGGCTCAAGGTCGCTGCCCATCTTTTCTTGTCCTTTAAATCCATTAAAACTTTAGCTAGGGGCTCTTCATCACCGAAGGATATAAGGTCCTCAACAGGACTAGACACCAAGGGCACAGAGGGCTCAACAACAGTGAGCATAAAATATTCTCAGAAGGTGAAACAATAGGGGATATAATAGGATCAGAAGAAATTATGGGAGGAATAGGAGCAATTGGCTCAACAGACTCTGCATGGGGAACAGTCTCAACAGAGATCAAAGGATCAACATGGGGAGGAACAGCAGGAATGACTGATTCAACAAGGGGAACAATCACAGAAGGAGTAACAACAGGACTACAAACAGAGGAAGGGGGAATAGAGGGTTTAGCCCTAGTCCTGACAAGGGGAATGATTACATCATCTTCTTCTTCTTCTTCAAGAACAATAGCTGTTGAAGATTTCCCGCCAGGTTTTGATCGGTTCTTGGCTTTGTCAGACTCTGACAGCTTGCGAACCCTACCAGATCGACGAAGAGCACGCTGGGGGACCGGAGTTGTAGCAGACTTTGGGGGTTTTACTTGGGTCAACTTCCTCTTCTTAGTTGAAGAAGGTTCCACAGCAATGGCGACATCCGATGGTGGGATCACCGGAGAGGATGGAGCTTTAGGGTTTTCATCGATTGCAGCAGCTAGAGGTTCCAATGACGGAGATTTGGGAGAAGAAGCTTCCATTGTTGGATCAGACGAGGGTGATGGGGAAGAGAATTCAGCAAGAAATTTGGAAATTACTGGGTTTAAGACAACAGAACCCTCGCCTTTAGCTATTGAGATGGGAGCAACGTCAAGAATGTCTTTCTCTTGAATGTTCGAATGCTCGGCCATTTAACAGAGGAATTGGAGTTGGTTGAACAGTGCAAAGGAAAATTAATGCTAAGGTGTGAGAGATTGAGAGCAAAGAGGAGGAAGAACAAAGGGTTTTGTCAAGGTTTATGGGGGATGGGACGGATGTGAGGTATATTAAATACTCACAGCTCCCCCTTTCCTACTAAAATTAGGAATCCCTTTTCAAAGAGGTTTAACATACCTCAAAATCCTTAAGAGTCCTCCAACGGCTAGAAAACCTTTGAGGTTGCAACACACAAGCACCTTCCAAGAAAATAAGAGATTAAAATAAATCAAGATTTTGTAAGATTTTTATGAAAACAAACATTGCTTCGGCATATCTTTATTTAAAATAGAATCCCAAAAGAATTTTTCAACCTTTTCAAACAAGGATTGATACACACCTTTTCTTTTCATGAAGGATATTGGAGATCAAAAACCTATATAATCAAAGAGTAAATTAAGAGAGAAAATTAATTAACTAACATATTTACAAAGCTCCTATATGACCTAAAATGCAATATGCCTAGCATGATGCAAACACACAAGTGAAGGAAATATTCTCAGCTTATAGATGTGGCATAGGATGTGAGTCACAAATGGGGACACATTTAGATCACAAAAAGTCAATGAGCAATAATCCAATCCGCACAAATTTCTAGGATGCATCCACCAATTTTTGTTGTGGATTTTTGCAATGTGAGTAGCTTTCACTTTACTTGATCCCAAAGATAGCCCTTTTTCCCAATGATCTTATCAAGTTTGACTTCAAGTTTTCTTATGAAAATCACTTGATCACAATGGTATGGCTTCATACTAAGGGTGAAGCAGCTGTTTCTCACATATATATATATATTTTTATTTTTTTTTCTTTTAGCACCCACTGTGAGATACCTAGGAAGGTTATACCAAGTAATCAAAAGATTACATGGACAGGAAATACTCACAATTAAGTGATCAAAAATAATGTCAAAGATGAAGACTCACAAGTGACCACACTGAGAAATTTCGTGCTAATGCATGATATTTTTGGATTTTTTCTTTTTATGATTTTTTTTTTTTTTCGCTTAAACTAATCTACAGATGTGTTAGAGGATGTGAGACACATCTCGGTCTCACAACCTTAGATATCACACAAGCCAAGAGACTTCCTCAAGGAGGAAAATCTCTCCAAATCTAATGCCTTTGTAAATATATCGCCCAATTGATTTTCACCCCAACAAATTCCGCATTAATACGCTTTTTGCTCTACAAGATCTCTAATGAAATGATGTCTAATATCAATGTGCTTTGTTCTAGAATGTTGAACAGATTTTTAGATATGTCCAAGGCACTTTTGTTATCACAAAGCACCAAAACTTTGCTATTTAATCCATAATCTTTTAGCATTTGATTCATCCAAAGTAATTGTGTGCAAAGAACTCCCAAGGGCAACATATTCAAATTTTCGCAGTGGACAAGGACACACAATTTTGCTTCCTACTATACCAAGACACAAGGTTATTACCTAGGTAGAAACATCCACCTGCTGGTACTCTTTTCTATCATCACTATTTCCACCCCAATCAGAATCAGTGTACCCAACCAAATTTGTGTTTGTTTCTTTAGAGTAATGCATACCTAGGTTCACAAATTCCCACTCACATACCTAATGATTCTTTTCAATGCTTTAAGATGGGACACTTTAGGGTTGGCTTGGTATCTAGCACATAGACACACACCGAACATAATGTCGTCTACTTGCAGGTGAGGTAAAGCAAACTTCCTATCATGCTTCTATAAAGGGTTTGATCAACACTCTCACCATCGAATCATGACTTAGCTTTTGGGAAGATCCCATTGGGGTTCTTTGATGTGAAGAGTGTTCAAGCTCAAACTTTTTCACAAGATTCTTGGCATACTTAGACTGTGAAATGAACATACCATCTTTGAATTGCTTAACTGTAAGCCTAAGAAAAAGTTCAACTCACCTACCATACTCATCTCAAATGTGGAAGTCATGCTATCCACAAATTCACTAGCATTGGATCGAATTTGATCCAAACACAATGTCATCTACATAGATTTGTGCCACAAGAATCTCCTTTCTTGTTTCTCCTTACAAACAAGGTTTTGTCAACCTCACCTCTCTTGAATCCTAGTTGAAGCAAATGGTCAATAACCTACCATACCAAGCTCTGTGGGGCTCGCTTTTAGCCCATACAGAGCTTTCTTCAGTTTATACACATGATTAGGGTATTTGGAGTCCACAAAGCCTTTAGGTTGTTCAACATAGGCTTCCTCATTTAATATCCCATTTAAAAAGGCACTCTTGACATCCATTTGATGAAGAGTAATCTTGAGGTAACAGGCAATGGCTAACAAAAGCCTAATGGACTCAATTCTTGCAACAGGAGCAAATGTCTCCTCAAAGTCAATTCCCTCAATTTGAGTATAACCTTGAGCAACTAACCTAGCTTTATTTCTAGTTATCACACCTTGCTCATCAGTTTTGTTTTTAAAAATCCATTTGGTTCCTATGACATTACCATGTGAGGGTCTAGGAACAAGAGTCCATACCTCATTCTTTTCAAATTGAATTAATTCATCTTGCATAGCCATAATCCAGTCAGCATCTTTTAATGCTTCAAGAACATTCTTAGGTTCAATTTTAGATACAAAACAATGAAGCTTACCTGGGAGTATGCCGAGGAGCAACTCCATAAACCACCATCTTTCTATAATCAACTTTGTCCTTTTGTCTAGTTCTCACTGAGCATGCACATCTCCCACAACTTGTGAAGTGGGGTGGTTTTTCTGGATTTTTGAAGGGATATCCTTTGACCTATCCACACACCCATTCACATTACCTTCGGAGCATCATCCCGATCAATCGAGGAACTGTCCTCGCCATGGAGTTTGAGTGGATGTGGGTGCAGATGTGGGTTCAGATGTGGAGGCGTATGTGTCCACATCCTTGGTTACATCCTTGTCGGGTTCATCATTTTTATCAAGACTGAAAGTTTCTTTTGCTTTTTCAAAGACTGCTTTCTTCATCCTTCCAAATCCAAAGAAGCAACCCGAAACATCATCCTCGCAGCCTTGAGGTTAAGATCAAGTGAGTCATCAAATTTAACATTAGCAGATTCCATAATGGTCTTAGTTTTGAGATTGAAAACTCGTAAGCTCTACTGTTTGTGGAATAGCCTATGAAAATTGCTTTGTCACTTTTTGAATCAAACTTGGACAGGTATTCTCTATCATTGAGAATATAACAAACACAACCAAACACATGAAAATATTTTACAGCTTGGTTTCTTTCCAAGGAGAATTTGATATGGGGTGACAAAGTGCTACCAATCCTTAGAAACACCCTATTGCCAATATGGCAAGCAAGTGTTTAAAGCTTCCGCCCAAAATTTTTTGGACAAGTTCTTTGAACTTAGCATGACCCTAGCCATTTCTTGCAAGGTTCTATTCTTTCTTTCAAAGAATTCCATTTTGTGGGGTGATTGGTGCAGAAAACTCATGAGTGATTCCCTTAGAATTGCAAAAATTGGTGAACATTTGATTCTCATATTCAGTGCCATGGTCGACCTAATCCTCACGCCTTAAGACCATAAAGATTTCTAACTCTTTTGTACCAATTCTTGAATTCTCCAATTGTTTCGACTTTTCTCTCAAGAACATTACCCAAGTGTACCTAGAATAATCATCAACACACACAAAGGCATACTTTTTCCTACCAAAGCTTTCTACTTCAATAGGTCCCATTAAATCGTGTGAATCATCTCCAAACATCTAGTTGTGGAGCATTGTTGACCTTTTTATGTGATGCTTTTGTTTGTTTTCCCTTTTGACATGAACCACGTACATCGTGGTTCTTGAAGTTCAGTTTAGGGAGGTCTTTAATGGCTTCAAACCTTTGAAGTTCTTCCAGAGTTCTACAGCTAGCATGCCCTAATTTTTGGTGCCACAGATTGACATCATTAGCTTTTGAGCTTAGGCAAGAAAGATTGTCACCAAATTGGTAACAATTATCGCCAGATCTAGGACCAAGAAACACACATTTATTATCCTTATCAAACACTTCACACAAGTGCTTATCAAACTTCACAAATAGGTCATCATCACACGCTTGATCGATGCTTATTAGGTTGGCTTTCAAGCCTTCCACATGGTACACATTGTGCAATTTTGGGAGACCCTTGACATCTAGGGTTCCTTTCCCCAACAATCTTTCCTTGAGCACCTCCACCAAAATTTACTTTCCCTCCATTTATCACTTCATAATCAAGAAGGACTCGCTTGGTTTCAGCCATGTGCCTAGAGCACCCACTATCAAAATACCAAGAGCCAGCAGACAAGATTCTTGAGGGAAGAGTAGACAACATTGCAAGTGTGGTAATTGGTTTGGCTACCCACCGTTTAATGCTTTTCTTTTGGGTTGCAGAGGTCTCAGATTGATCGGATGTGTGTTAGGATGTGCATACATCTTCTCACACATCCGAGGCCGTTTGAAGTTACCAGATTTTTTATCAGCCTTAAGTTTGTAAATGTAAGGGCCTAATGTGACCAGGAGCTAGGCAAGAATGACAGATGTAATGCCTCTTTCTTGGTTTCTTCTCACTCAGAATGACTTTTTCTTTAAAAGCTTGTTTTTTCACACTTTTAGAGGTAGAACCCTCATATCCCTCCTTTACAAAATTATTTTCAAAACCTATACCAATTTTGTCAAGTTGACCCATAGAAAAAGCTTCTTCCATTTTCATTTTACTTTTGTTTAACTTAGTGAAAGTATTATCGCCTTTTTCACATTCATTCTTGAATTTTTCAAGGTCAACTTCTCTTTGGTCACAAGGACTTCTAGTCTTGCAATGGTATCCTTTTGAGCATCATTTTCTTTTGAAAGTACAACTTTTTTCATCTTCACAAGCAGCCAATTTATCGACAGAGATTTGTTTACCTTAACAAGTACCTCAATTTTGTCCAATCTTTTCATCCAATCTCGTATGCAGCTCCTTGTATGTGGCAAAGAGTTCCTCATAGGGAATGTCTCTTTCTTCATCTTCATCATCCGAATCTCCTTTTACAGAGAAACAGCTTCAGCTCGGCCAGATGTGACACCGATGTGTACACAACCGAGCCCACATCCAAGGGTTTTTCAGAGTATATTCTTCTATATCTCGCAGAAAAGCATTAAACACGTAATGGCAATTTAAGACATGACATGTTAGCCACTTCTTCTTCCTCATCCTCACTGTCACTAAGGGTAGCAGCTTAAGCTCATTCCCTTCTTTTAAGTGTATTAGCACACTCATTGGCATAATGACCAAAGCCACGACATGCCCTACATTGGACAGATTCAGATGATTTATTTTCAAAACTTGGTTTCTTGAATCCAGTGTCGGTGCTAGGTTTTGGCTTTTCGCCAAGCATCGAAGTAGGTCTATTGGGGAATTTGCTTATCCTTCTATTTTTCAAGATAGAACCGAATTTCTTTGAAATAAAAGCTACATCCTCATCTTCAAGATTAGACTTGTCAATTTCAGAGGATAATTCCACAAGCTCTTTTGGTAGAGCAAGCAAAGCACTTTTAAGGGCAAGACTGTGTGTTTTGTTCTTCTTCCGAGCCTCAAGGTTAAGCTCAAACACGCTCAAGATTCCTATGATAGTGTCAAGACCTACAGTGTTTGTGTCCTTTGTTTCTTCAATCACGCCTACTTTTATGTTAAACCTTCGTGCAAGGTTCTTAGTATTTTACTAACAAGTCTTGCATTGGAGATAGATTCTCCTAGACTTGTGCATTCATTTGAAATCTCATGAATCTTAGCAAAGCATATGACACAATATCCTCGTTTCTTCCATTCGAAGTAACTCAAACCTATCCATTAAAATTCTAAGCCTGGTAGCCTTCACACTTGGTGCTCCTCACATTGAGTTTGCAAAATGTCCCAAGCAGCTTTGGCTATACTTTCATTTGTTATAAGCTTGTACATATTCCTTAAACATGGCCGGAAATAGCACCCATGGCTTTTGAATTGTAATTTGCAGCTTGTATTTCATCAAGAGTCCATTGTTCTTCAGGTTTTCTTTCAAAGAAGGACTCACCAACACCAAGATGGCTTTTTCTCCACAAGTAGGAGGTTGCCATGCAACAAGAATGCACATCCAAGCTCTTTCATCAATACTTTTGATGTAATTTCGCATATTAGACTTCCAAAGAGAATAATTTGTGCCATCCAAGACAGAGGCCTATTTTGGTGATTTTGGCATTCCATAATGACTACACTTTCGGATCAACACTCAGCAATATTTCGAGAGTTGGCTCGATACCAATTGAAAGTTTCGTATAGCTAGGAAACTTGAATCACGCAATAGGCAAAGGATGTGCGTACAGATGTGTCTCACAACCGTCCACACATCCACGATAATGCAAATGGAATAAAACAATTAAATGTAAATAAAAATGCAATAACTCAAGAGTTATATACGCTTACTGATCTGTGTGATCAGCAAACTAGGCTTACGCCCAAAAACCTTTCACTATAAAAACTTATGTTTCTTACAAAAACAAATAAGTGAAAAACTAAAATATGAAAATACTAAACAAGTTCTAATCACCTTCTATGATATGAACAACTCCCCTTTCCCAAGTAGGACTTATTCAATCAGAAGTAAAACAAGAGAACTTTATGAAAACCTAGATGTGAGTTACGGATGTAAGCTCACAACCTAAACATAACTCAATCGAATGCTATGAAGAATGTATGTTTTTCTCTCTAAAAACCGTAGCTCCTCATTGTGCTGAATGCCTTGTATTTATAATGCACCATTGAGAAGATCTTCATGCAATCGACCTCTTCCTTTGTGAGATTCCTTTTCCTACATGAAAACATATAACACACTCACAAGGAAATCAAATATTAGTAGGTTAGTCCTAATATAAAACTATGTACATAAATAAAAGATATTTACATAAATACAATCTCTTAATAAAAGTAAGATACTTATAAATCTCCATGAAAGTCTCAAAATCTTCTTACCATAATAGAAGACAAATTAAATAAGGAAACATAAATATGTTCCCATAAAACTCACGTTTTCAATATGACTCCTTGCATTGGTCGACCCCGAATACTTCTCCAGAAGAGGTAACCTGAAAGTAGGAGGAGGTCGACTATCTCTGATTTCCTTGGACAAAGGTCGAAGAGCAAAGTCAATTCGTTCGACCTTTCCAATCTCTTTTTTCTTCTCTTCCTCCCATTGTTCAAACTTCTTTTTCATCAACAACCACTCTCTGGCGTCGGGTCTTTCATCTCTTGCAGGGGGAACAGCATTCGACCTTTGACCTTCGCTTCTAGGGGGAGTTACCTGCCTACTCCTCCTGTCTCTGTGAGAATGAGTCCTCTCTGATCGAACTGGGGA
This sequence comes from Adenophora triphylla var. japonica, assembly GCA_022495995.1. Lineage (NCBI taxonomy): Eukaryota > Viridiplantae > Streptophyta > Magnoliopsida > Asterales > Campanulaceae > Adenophora > Adenophora triphylla. Next base: position 91,126 of record JAFEMH010000253.1, on the reverse strand, counting down.
CCTATGCCTGTCATTCCTTATGGGTGACCTGCGCCTCTCATTCCCGGATGGCGACCTGCGCCTATTATCTCCAAATGGCGACCTGCGCCTTTCCCCAGCTATAGGCGACCTGCGCCCATTCCTGTCTCTGTGAGACCCTGATCTCTGCGTCAGAGGAAAAGTAATAGTTACCATCTCTTAATGTAATGACTGTATACATATAAAGTAACATTGGTCATAAGTAAACGTAATACCTGTTTTAAAAAAAAATAAAAGCTCATTTTTACCCATTTTTTTCAAATGTAATACAAACTATATGTATTGATGCTGCAGGAATTGTGCTTATCAATCTTCCTCCACGTGGCAGGACGAATCACCTGGCTCCTTGACCTGAAATCAGAACCCACGACTAGCCGAATGTGTCTCCGGCGAAGACGCTCGGGCGTGAGAGTAAGATCACCGTTGAATATTGCTCAAAATGTATTGAATGAATGAATTCCAATAGCAAAATGGCAGTTACCTTCGCACCGTTGGTAGTGATGAAGTATTTATATGTGATAGCCGTTGTATATTTAGTGGTGCTACATGAGCTCCGAGATTATTGCGGCAGTTATGGTCATGAGAACGTGCCTGTAACCGTCCCTGATTTGTAGGGATGCGGTTATGAAAAGATTTGACCGTGTAAGTCTACCTTAGCTAGCTCGACGCTTGAGTGATTAGGTCGAGGTCGCCACTTGAAGAAGGGTCGACCTGACTGACGGGTAGAGCATGGATCGTACCCGTAGTAGAGTCTGGATTATAAGGTCGGGCTAAGTCAGGTCGGGACCAAATAGGTCGGACGTTGTGCTTAGTCGACTGATATTTGGCATGAGCCTTGGGCCTTGTATTGATTGGACCTGGCCCTCTTGACACGTTGTGGCAATGGCTGCCTTTAGGATTGGGCTTTGCTTACTTGGCCCAACTCGACACTTTTGGTATGTTCATGTATTATTTTTGAAATGTAATAACTTATGTATATGAATGTAATAGTTTATACAAGTAAATGTACCACTTTGATAGATGAAATTGTAACATATTTCTATAGATAATGTAATACTTTTACATGAAAACATATAGATACCTATACATATGTGTTACAATTATGTACAAATACTATTATATATAAATAACACGTTTGTTACATTTTAGTTATAATAAGTATTACTTTTGCCAAACGAAGAAAACATAGAAAAAAACATTATTACTTTTCTGTATATATGTATTACTTTAATGTATACAAACTATTACTTTAATGTATACAAACTATTACTTTAATGTATACAAACTATTACTTTAATGTATACAAACTATTACTTTATGTTGGCTGAAGGATTGGGCCAAGGCAAATGTGGCGATTCCAGGCCGGGCGGCCGATTCAGCTTGGGCGACCGCCCATATGCAAAAAGCTTGGGCGGAGGCGTGGGTTGGCTTTGTTGGGCGGGTGATGGGTATGGAACCGACCCGTCTCATGGATGAGACGGGTCATGCTGTTCTCACCCAAGTTTTTGTCATTTTTTATTCAATTATATCATTAATATTTTATTATTATTTTTTTAATACTTCCTCCGTCCCGCTACAATACGCACAGTTACTGTTTTCACGCGAATTAAGGAGAAAGTTAGTGGAGTAAGTGTTGTGAGTATAAAAAGTTAGGTTGGAGAGTGAAAGTGAGATAGAAAATAGTGAGTTGATTGGTGTTGTGAGTATAAAAGTAAAGTAGGAGAGGGAATTAGTGGGTGAAATAGTAAAGATTATTTGCCATTTTAGGAAGTACTCCCTCCGTCCCACATTATGTTACTCGTTTACTATTGAGAACGGAAAATAAGGAGTGAACATATATAATGTTATTAAAATAGGTGTTGTGAGTGCGTAGGAGAGAAAAAGTGGGGTAGAGAATAGTAAGTGGATAGTTGTTGTGAGTATGACAAGTGGGTCCTATGAATAAAGAAATATTAAAAAGTTTCCTTTTTAGGAAAGTGGGACTTTAAAGTGGGATGTCCAAAATAGCAAAATGGATAAAATTTTATGGGACAGAGGGAGTAAGAAGATTGTAATAAGATGCTCAATGAGGAAAGTATGCAGCTTGTAGCGGAACGGAGAGAGTATTTAATACTCCCTCCGTCCCACCCAAGTGTGCACCATTGACCAAGGCACGCCGATTAAGAAATATTATTAAGATAATGAAAATGTGTGGTAGAAAATGAAGAGAGGGAATGAGTGGAGTAAATAGTAGGTTGGTTGAATAAATTGTGTGGTGAAGAATGAGTGGAGTTAATGAGTGGGTGGGGTAGGGAGAATATAAAATATTAAAGAACATATCATTTATGATAGTTCACACTGAACTGGAACGGACCAAAAGAAAAATAAGTATACACTAGGCTGGAACGGAAGGAGTATGACTTTTAATTAATACTCCCTCCGTCCCAATAGTAGCTTCCCATTTTGCCATTTTGGGTGTCCCATTAATAGCTTCCACTTTCCTTTTTTGGCAAAGGAATCTTCACTATTCCCTCCACTCATTCTCTCTCTTCCATTATTTTAATACTCACAACAACATTATAATTTACTATTCTCTCCACTCATTCTCTCTCCTATTTTCAAATTACACTCATATCATTTTTATTTCCCCCCCAATTTCTTAATTTGCGTGCTGCCCAAAAAATGGGCAGCTCTTATTGGGATGGAGGGAGTATAATTATACTTATATTGTACTACATCGCTTTGGACGGAGAGGGCATGTGGCAATAGTGACTATATTCGGTGGTCTAGATCAAAAGTTTAGATGACGCGCTTTGCCTACTACTTTAACAACAGTAGCATGTGCCGTGAGAAACACTAAGCATTAATGATCTTGTACGGTCAAACCATTACTTGACACGTGTATTATGATCCGTGTCGGCGCGGATATATGACTCCGTATTCATGTCTTTTCTGCCACTGATATGACCACTCTACCCCTCTAATTCTTTCTCATTTTTCATCCAAACTTTTTGACCTTTTTTTCTTTTTTGTCATACAAAAAAACAAACATTATGATGAATTTCCGTTTCCCGTTTTGTGGAATATGGTAATAATAAGATTGATTTGACCAGGACGCGGATGTAAATGATGTGGGCTCTAGCCATCTCAAAATTTTGAAAAAAAAATAAAATTACCTAAGTCATCAAGTCACCGATTATATATAATTTTTTTTATATATGAAGTTATTTTTCACTGTTATTATTGTTTACAATATTTTTTAAATACCAAGCCCACGCAGTTTTAAAATCCTGGATCCGCCCCTGAATTTGACACGTAAATTAAGAAAAAATAAATATTTTGAATATAAAAAATAAAGTATGAGAAAGAAAGTGAGCAGATATTTTTGTTGTAAGCATTAGAACTGGGTACCATTATTCAATTTAATTAATAAAGTAACAAACTTAAATTGGGAGTAAAGGAAGTACTACTTTCCAAAAATTGATAATTTTTTTTATTATTATTATTATTATTATTATTATTATTATTATTATTATTATTATTATTATTATTATTATTATTATTATTATTATTATTATTATTATTATTATTATTATTATTATATTTATATCTTATCATACTACTCAGTACTCACACACTTGTTTGTTTATGAGCTCAATCTTAATTTTTATATTTAATTATTTTTCACTAACAATATTTTTGGTTAAATATAATCTCTTTTTTTATTTACGTGCACTTCGCTCCCAATTGTATGCATTTTGTTACTGAAGACGAGAGTACTCTATTTCAATAAAACTAAAAACCTTAAACTAGAACGTAGGGCGTAATTTCGTTTTATTTTTGTTTCTTAAAAGATAGTTTGAAAAAGGCGAAATTGCAAATTAATAAAGCATTATTTAAATATTATTTTTGAATATATGATGGGTAATTGACTCGCCTTTAACAGAATGATTTCATGGGTAATGTTACTAAAATTGTCAATAATAAGTACTCTCTCCGTCCCTGCGAAAGAGCCACAAAATTTGTTCGGCACGCAAAATAAGAAATGTGATGTAGGAAAGAGAAAAAGTTTAAATGTTGTGAGTATGAAAAATTAAATAGGAGAGAGAATGAGTGGGGGGTGATGTAAGAAAGAGAATGTGTGAGTGTAAAAGTAAAGTAGGAGAGAGAATGAGTGGAGAGAATAGTGATTTAAGGTTTCCTTTTTGGGAAAGTGGCTTTTTAAATGGGACGCCCAAAAAGGAAATAAATGGCTCTTTCGCTGGGACGGAGGGAGTATTCTCTCCATTTCAGTCGATTTTAGTCGGGTGTACATTTATTTCTCTTTTGGTCCGTTCTAGTTAAGTGTGAACTGTTCAAAATGGAAATGAATCTTCACTATTTATCCCACTCATTCTCTCTCCTATTTTACTTTTACACTCACAACATTCTCTCTCCTAACTATTCCTTCCACTCATTCTCTCTCCTATTTTACTTTTAGACTCACAACATTCTCTCTCCACTTTTTCTCTCTCTTACTTTTTCTTAATCGGTGTGCCCAATATTTTGGTTCACCCTAGACTGTAACGGAGAGAGTATACGTATTAAAATTTTAGATTATCAGTTAAAATTATCATATCGTCAGTTAAACTGTCAATTTGATCACATATAGACATATATATATAGTTGCCAATTTTAATTGAGGTCGGCAATTCGATCGAAAATTTTAGGTTATAAACTATCAATTGAACGGGAGTTAAACTCACTATTTAATAGTTGAGTGCGTCTGCTGAGAAACGCGTTTCTCCATAACTATGGAGAAACGTGCTTTTCATAGCCAGAAGCTTTACATTTGATAACCAGAAAAAAAAAAACCCAAGGCCAAGACCAAAAGCTTCTGGATATCCAGAAGCTTTGCATTTGATAGCCAGAAGCTTTGCAGTTGATATCCAGAAGCTTTGTATTTGATAGCCAGAAGGATGTGAAATGTATATCCGTAAACCTGTTAGGTGCATATTCGAAAACTGTTAGCGCATATCCGTAAATGTGTTAGGGCATATCCAGTAAATTGCTATTGAAGGTTTTCGGATATCAGAAACCTTTCAATGTATATCCAGAAACATTTTGAAGGTTTCTGGATATTCATTTGAAGGTTTCTGGATATCACTTTCATAGGTTTCTGGCTATCTAGTTCATTGTCGCGCGACATGTCGGGACCCGTTTCTCCATAACTTATGGAGAAACGCGTTTCTCCCTAGATTTTGTGTTAATAGTTTAAGCAATAAATAAAGTCATAGTGAAATAAATCTACAAGAAAGTGGGTAAATTTATTTTATTTTTAGGATGAAAAGAAAGCATATATTTGCATTACAAAAGTTCGAACTTTCCGATAAATTCAAAGGATCTTGGCAATAAATAAATGAGAAAAAGAACATCTACAAGAGTTGAAGCTAAATACTCGGGTTAGATTTGACAATTTTGATCTGTTATCTACCAATTCGTACAGTCTGATTCAACCCGTTTAAGTTTACGATTTGAAATATTTCATCCGTCTCAACCCACCCGCTAATCATAACTGGTCGAACTAACCCGTTTTAATCCACAAACATATATGGCCAAATTTAATAGTAAATCTTAGGCACCCAAACAGAAAAAATAAACAGATCGACCCGTCTCAACCTGTCAACCCGATTAATTTGACATGTTAATTTAAACGAGTGTAACTGATTAACCTGTTTTAACCCGCTAACCCATCACAATCCGATTCAACCCATCCGCACAATTGCGAGACCTAACTCAATTGAATACTCCCTCCGTCCCATCAAGAGCGTCGCCATTTTTAACTCGGCACGCAAATTAAGAAAATAGGTGGGAAGAAAAAATGTTGTGAGTGTAATTTGAAAATAGGAGAGAGAATTAGTGGAGGAAATAGTGAATTTAAAAAGTGCTGTGAGTGTAGAGGAGAGAGAATTAGTGGAGGGAATAGTGGATGAGATAATAAAATATTAATAAAACATTTCCTTTTTAGGAAAGGGTGACGCTTCAAACGAGACACCCTTTTGGATAAAAAGTGACGCTTAAAGTGGGACGGAGGGAGTATAGAATGCGTATCTAGGTTATAAATACTCGAAATTACTCCTATAAAGCTTGTTCGGATTTACCAAATTCATTTGCTGTCGACATAGTAGTGCATTACTCCCTCCGTCCCAGACCAAGGGTATATAGGGGGATTTCACGCTTCTTAAGAAATTTTTTAAAAAATGAATAAAAGTTAAATGTGAAATAGGGAATAGTAATTAAATGTGTGGTAGGAAATATGAGAGATAATGTAAAAGTTAAATGTGTGGTAGGGAATAGGAGAGAGAATGAGTGGGAGGAATAGTAGTTAAATATGTGGTAGGAAATAGGAGAGAGAATGTATAAGGATATAATGAATGGTTTTTTTGTAAATATATGAAGATGATAAGGGTATTAATATATTCAAAAACTTGCCTTTTTTGAAAATGAACTCTTGGTCTGGAACGTCCCAAAAGAAAAAGATGAACCCTTGGTCTGGGACGGAGGGAGTATAATTAAAGAAAAAGTAACATAAAAGAAAGATGATGTACTCCTTGAGTGTTGACTAAAATTTTGAACATTATAATTAAGAAATCTATAGTATAAATCAAAGGTCTTTGCTACAGTAGAAGTAGAGTGAATAGTTTCAATGGCCGAAATGACCATTTTGCCCTCACTATTTTGTTCCTTTCCCATTTTGTCCTTTAAATTTTTTTATTTTTTTTTTAAATTAAAAAAAAAAAAAAATACGTGGCCTTGGACACGAGCATCTATAGTATAAATCAAAGGGGTCTTTGCTACAGTAGAGTGAATAGTTCCAATGGCCGAAATGACCATTTTGCCCTCACTATTTTGTCTCTTTCCCATTTTGCCCTTTAAATTTTTTATTTTTTTTTTAAATTAAAAAAAAAATTAAAAAAAAATTACGTGGCCTTGGACACGGGCATGTGCTAGTAATAGTATATAAGAGGATAGAGAATTACTGAATGTTGGAAATGAGTAACGAAAGTTAAGTTTGACTTGTCGTTGATCTAATTTTCTAACGGAAGTTCGTTAACTTTCTAACGGAGTTCGTTATTTGTTAACGAAATAAGTTACAAAATGTATTCTACATTTAGTGTAGATTATGAAACTCATTTATTGTCTCAAAACCATTTTCGGGTGAATAAGAAATTAATGACAAAAGATTTGTAACTTAACGAGAGTTGTTTAAAGGGTTTTGATGTAGTTTGATGTGCTCGGCCGAGCAGAGTCCTTGACTCGGCCGAGCAGAGCACAGAAATTGGCCAAAGTCTCTGGACAATCTTACACGGCCGTGCAGTTCATTGGACTCGGCCGTGCAGCTTGGCGCTCGGCCGAGCGAGTCCCTTGACTCGGCCAAGCAGTTCCTGAACAGGTGCCAATTCAAAAGAAAAGTTGTTCCTTTTCGTGGGAAAAGACACAAACCCCTTAACTCTCTTTGTATACTTCCCCTTCGAATTTCAATTGTTACATACAGTCATTTGAGCCTCTCTACGGCTCTACCTACATTTGAGATAGATTAACCAAGCATAATCATTTCATCTTGTTGCATCAAATTCCTTCAAGTCAAAAGTTCCAAACTTTCCATTGTTCGTTAGAATTGTTAATTTGGTGTGCTCCTATTAACAATTAGAAGTCGTTTCATCTCACGAGAAGTTTGTCATCAACCGTAAGCACTTGTGCGGGACAAATACTTCTTACGAAAATTGTGTTAAATACAAGACTCGACTATTTGTGGTTTGTTTTTCAATTTCCGTTATATTTCTCGTTATCTTTCTCATCTCTCTTTGTTATTTCCTTAAGAAGCCTTAATAAAAATCCCAACAATCGTAAGAAGTATTTGACGTTTCTTAAGGCTTTTCTACAATGGCAAGTGAGAAAGACACCTCCAAATCATCCGGGATTACTCCTCTTCAAGCCGAAGCAATGCTAAAGAATGTTGCACCCGCTCCTTCACCGACTCACTCAGTACAAGGTGAGAAACCTCCTTCACCTAGCTCAGGTACAACCTCAAGTGTCGCACCTCATAATGTTCCTCTGTCTCATGCGTTCGTGCATACGGAAAGACCGGGTATTCTTACCGGGATGGACTTTAAGAGGTGGCAACAGAAAATGTTGGTCCATTTAACAACATTAAAATTGGTGCGATTTCTTTGGGAATATCCACCATTGATATCCGAAGGGGATGAACCCCAAGCAAAGAATGACTTGGATACATGGAATCACAGCGATTTCTTGTGTCGCAAGTATATTCTTAATGGCTTGGATGATGCACAATACTATGTGTGTTGTGGCATAAAGACCGCAAGAGAACTTTGGGAATTTCTCGAGATGCACTATTCTATGTGTATAGTGACAAAAAGACGGCAAGTAAACTTGGCGGAAACAAGAGGAAGAACACCGGGAAAGTAAAGAGGGGAACTACAACCGCCAAAAAGTTCAAAGGTAGTTGTTTTAATTGTGGCAAACCCGGGCATATGGCTAGGGAATGTCGACATCCTAGAATCAACAACCAAGATGGAAACCCTCTACAAGCCAATGTGACTGAATATCGATATGTTCCATTGGACTTTGATCAACTTAGCCTAGGGGCATAAGATTGAATTGACCAAATGTGGTTATTGTATTATATTAGAAAATGGTACCTTGATCCGAATGTAATCCGCCTAAGAGCGAAGAATAAAATATCAGTTTTTATTTCCTACTTGGCTTGTGTTATGACTTGTTCATTTAGGTCTTGTAAATTTAAATTCATTCCGTCGACTAGTGAATTTAAAATTACTACCTAAGATGAAGTTTGATTTCGCAAACCAAATGTGATTTCTTCTGTGGAAATCAGTTCTTCATTACTTCTACTGATATTTGCACTCGATAATGCAAAGTACATATTTTGAAATAGTAAAGATGAAACCTTAAAAGGTTTAAGTAATAAAGAATGAGTTAGTGATTCATCTTAATTGTGGAGAGTATGTAGTATTATTTGTAAAATAATTGTTGGGACGCTGACACTTATTTATCAAACGAATGCTACTTACACACCCAAAGAAAGAATAGAACTTGTAAGGAGAGGTTGAACTCCTTATTGATAAGTTCCGTCTTACTTGACAAAATGTGGGGATACCTAGTATAGGTAGAAATATCTAAACCTAAAGAGGTTAAAAAAAAAAAAAAAAAACCCAAAACCATGGATTACGTTTCCATTGGATATGCAAACAATTAATAATGCATATAGATTTGTGAAGAACAAATTTAAAATTCCCGATATGACAAAGGGAACGATTATTGAAGTGAAGTTGCTATATTCTTCGAACCAAGTTTCCTTAAAAGGAAAAGGGTTAAAACAACCTCACTTGAACATAGTTATGACTATGTCATCAGTTCATCTCAAGGAAATGAAGTACCTTGACAAAGTAAAAAGGATAATCTTAATCACGCAAGTGACTTAAGATATTGTAGATAACATGAAGCATATGCTAGTTATTACAATTGAATGACCCCACATAAAGGAAAATATTAAATATGAATTAAGATATTCATAAAATATTTGAAATATGGGGGTACACCTCAAATGTGAGGGGTACATGCTAAATACATAAGTTCTATATATAAGTGAACTTTTAGTATTAGCGGAAACTGTTAAAACTGTTAACAGTTGAAAGGATGTCTCATCATATATTTGGAAAATTAATAGATCTTCCTCCATAATGTTAACCATTGGGTTACAAATGGGTCCTTATAAAGGAAATATTTAAATGATGAATTTGATAAAAACTCCTAACGAATTTGAAGTGTTCGTAAGCTGTTTTATAAATACCTAAAATGTGGGGGTATTCGGCTAAAGTAGTAATACTTAAGCAAGACACGTTATATTCTTTAATAATATACTTCCTTGAAATGATAGAAAATGTATAAATTTTAATAAGAAAATTTATAGAAAAATGTAAGTGGTTTTCTTAATAAAAAGAAAAACTAAGATACAGTTGAAGGACAAAAGTTACTAACGTTAAGTAATGCTTAATAGTTCATCCTACTCTATTAGGAAGATGGTTGATCTTCCTTATGCGAACCGTTGGGTTGCAAAAAACTAGATGTGTCAAGGATGAAACCTTTAAATATTAGACTCCTGAAATCAATAGGAAGAATTTTCAAGAGGTCTAGTCTAAAGAGTGAAAATTTCAAAAGATACAAGAAAATTAATCTTATGAAATAAACTCTATTGGGACGGACTTTTCTTGATAAAAGGATCTTGAAAGGTAGTCTCTACAGGCATAAAATCTGAAGAGATAGATTCTAAAACGCTCAAGGATCACATCTATAAGAGCTCTCATAGCTATTGCAACAGTGCATAACCTTGAGATACACCAAATGGATGTGAAAACAACCGTCCTAAAGTGGGAACTATGTTATCGAATGTGACAAATGTGTCTACACTAATAGGAACATCTGAATCATTCGTTATTGTTTGTCTTTATGTAGATAACATGCTAATAATGGTAGTCATGAATTGATCATGAATACCAAAGACATGTTAAAGAAGAACTTTAACATGAAAGATATGGGATTAGCCGATGTCATATTAGAAATAAAGATTTCTAGAACATCAGATGGAATAGTCCTATCACAATCCCATTATCTTAAAAAAGTACTTCGAAAGTACTTTTTTATCGGAGGTCAAACCACTTAGAGATACTGAATACTTGGGAAGTCGGATTGGTACAGAGATAATAACCACTCGAAGAAACTGACCGATAGAAGGATTTGATCACTCGAAAAGATTGACCATTCTAGAGAGACTAAAAGTCTAATTAAAAATTGTAATAAATCAATAAGGATAGTCAAAGTACTTGGAGTACTTAAAGATATTCTTGTGATTACAGATTACAATAAATAAGATATTCAATAGTATGAAAATGATATACTGATTGGATAACAGACACAAATAAACTCCAAGGTGAAAAATGTGTTCACAATAAATAGAGCAGCGGTGTCAAACTTCTAAGACAACTTGAACAACTCGATTCAATAAGGAATCTGAGTCGATAGCATTAGATAAAGATAAAAGTTGAATGGTCTTGGAAGATATTTCTTTGTGAATAAGTTTGTGTCTACATGACCTAAGGCATTGTGACGACAATGAGAAATAGGAAAAGGTGTAGAACATCTCGATAAGTCAAGATACAATGGTCATTGACATATTACCATAGGACAATTGATCTCAAATGAGACTGTCACAACCGGCCATGTGAAGTCAAAAACCGGATCCGTATACCAAAGGGTATGAATAGGAGATCAAATTGTCTATTAAGGGGAATGAAGTTAAAAAACCCACAATAAAAGAACTCATAGTGGACACTCAACCTTGAGAATTGGAAATCCCATGCCCTTGGTTCAATGAGACAACCAAGTTATAAGTTCTAGTAGAATCACTTGGAAACAACAACTCGGTTGAATGACCTGGAGATGTTGAATACTCATTCCCAGAACATCCAAGTATAAGCACCTGCAGCAGTGGTGAGGATAAGTTGAGAAAACTTTTAATGATTCCTATACCTACGGGTGGAGTAGTGCAGGATACTCCTTATAGTATGAATCACCTATATAAGTGAGAAGTAACTTGGCCGCTTCTAATGAGAACACTTATGAAATGAGATACTCTGGCCCATTTGAAATGGACAAAACGTGAGAACAATAACATGTTAGAGCTATTATTATGTAGTATTGTTGTCTTGGTATACATTATACGCTCATCGGTTCAAAGCGACTCGCTACCAAATGGCTAGTATATCCGATAATATTTCACTAGGGGAGATTCAAAGCCATAAGCTATCTATCCCGTTGTAATAATGGTTCGCCGGAACTTTTGGACGAAATTGCATACATGCATTAATTGTCATTCATGTGGGGGATTGTTGGAAATGGGTAACGAAAGTTAAGTTTGACTTGTCGTTGACCTAATTTTCTAACAGAAGTTCGTTAACTTTCTAACGAAGTTCGTTATTTGTTAACAAAGTAAGTTACAAAATGTATTCTACATTTAGTGTAGATTATGGAACTCATTTATTGTCTCAAAACAATTTCCGGGTGAATGAGAAATTAATGACAAAAGATTTGTAACTTAACGAGAGTTGTTTAAAGGGTTTTGATGTAGTTTGATGTGCTCGGCCGAGCAGAGCACAGAAATTGGCCAAAGTCTCTGGACAATCTTACACGGCCGTGCAGTTCATTGGATTCGGCCGTGCAGCTTGGCGCTCGGCCGAGCGAGTCCCTTAACTCGGCCAAGCAGTTCCTGAACATGTGCCAATTCAAAAGAAAAGTTGTGCCTTTTCGTTGGAAAAGACACAAACCCCTTAACTCTCTTTATATACTTCCCCTCCGAATTTCAATTGTTACATACAGTCATTTGAGCCTCTCTACGGCTCTACCTACATTTGAGATAGATTAACCAAGCATAATCATTTCATCTTGTTGCATCAAATTCCTTCAAGTCCAAAGTTCCAAACTTTCCATTGTTCGTTAGAATTGTTAATTTGGTGTGCTCCTATTAACAATTAGAAGTCGTTTCATCTCACGAGAAGTTTGTCATCAACCGTAAGCACCTGTGCGGGACAAATACTTCTTACGAAAATTGTGTTAAACACAAGACTCGACTATTTGTGGTTTATTTTTCAATTTCCGTTATATTTCTCGTTATCTTTCTCATCTCTCTTTGTTATTTCCTTAAGAAGCCTTAGTAAAAATCCCAACACTGAATAAGGTGTTGTGAGTAGTAAAATAAGGGAAAATAAGTGCGGAAAATAGTAATTGAATTGTTGGTTTGAGTATGACAAATGATCTCTTTGAATCTATATTATAATAATGATAAAAAATAACCGTCAATTTATTTTAGACAAAGAGCAGCTAAGATATGTTCTCAACTGTCCGATCCTACGGCTATTGTTAATCGATTTTCCCTCTGCTCAATTTGGATCATTAGATTAACTCTCAAACTCTCTCATCCTATGGCTGCAGTTTGACGGTTACCAATCCCATATCTCTCAATTCCCTTCTCTTTCTTTATCAATGGAATGACAACCTCCTACCCATTCTCATTCTAAATATAAAATTAATTAATTTTTTAAAATAAAAGTGTGTAGAAAAATAAATATAAAATTAACTGAAATGGATTTTGGTTACTTTTGTAATATACTTTTTAAAAATAAAAGTGCGTAGATTCGATCGCTCCCTTTATTTCGCAGAATTAACTCAATCAAATTTTGACATATTTTTATAAATATAAAATTAATTATTTTTTTTAAAAAATAAAATTGTGTAGAAAAATAAATATAAAATTAACTGACATGAATTTTGATTACTTTTGTAATATATGATTTTTTATTAACTCAATCAAATTTTGACATATTTTTATAAATATAAAATTAATTAATTTTTTAAAACTAAAAGTGTGTAGAAAAATAAATTTAAAATTAACTGACATGGATTTTGGTTACTTTTGTAATATACTTTTTTTAAAATAAAAGTCTGTAGATCTGATCGCTCCCTTTATTTCGCAGAATTATTTTTTTTTTCTCAGTATTAGATGGGTAGGCACCATTATCGAGAAGAGGGTACTGAATTGGGTTGAGAATTGCCAAAAAAGAGGAAAGTAAGTGGGGGACGAGAGGGGTTAACAGGAATGAGGAAAGCGAGTGTTGGCGGGGGTAACAGAATGAAGAAAGCTCAAAAATAACTTTCTATTGACTTTAGATAAAGAAGGGTCCAGATTAATCCATAATCGCCTTTATCTAATGGCTATTATTAAACGATTTTATTTATTTTTAATTTCAATCTTTGGATTATTTTTTAGTAACTCTAATCTAAGGGCTGACAGTGAGCGGTTTCCTTTATTCACTTCTTTTTTAATTTTTGGCAAAAATCATATTTTCATCACTGAACTATAACATTTTTCAAAATATTCTCACTGTACTATGTTTTTTCAAATGTTCTCACTGAACTTTTACATTTTTCAAAATGTTCTCACTCTGTTAACAAATTTGTTTAAAATTTAACGAAATACATTTTTGTTAGTTTTATATAACCTCCATCCCATATAGTTTATAACATTTTTGAATCATTTCAGAGCTTGAATCAAATATTAAGATTGTAGTTTAACAAAAAAAATTGCATTCTTTCACCGGATTAATCAATTTAACTATTAAGTTCAAATCAAGCAAGGATTCGGGTGATGATATAAAACTTTAACATACATTAAGGCAATCGACCTCTCCATCCTCCCTATCGCAAAATACATTATACACTTTTATAGGATCGACCAAATTCATACTGTTACCGTGTCATTGGCACGGGTAAGAGTATTAGTATAAAAGAATAAAAACTTTGTCATTTTGAATAATTTACACTCAACTGAGATGAACGAAAAAGAAAACAAGGGGGAGTATTCATTTTGGGAGAATGTCCCATAAGTTTTGAAAAGGTATCATAATAACTCATGAGTTCCTTACATGTTGTATTATTCATATTGTATTATTATGTAACATACTGGATCACATGACAATTTATAATACTGTATAATTGATTATAATACTGTATGAATGATTGTATGAATGGTGGCAGGCGACGATTGATTTCCTGTGATCAACGATCGATTTTCGGCGATTGGCGACTGATTTTTGATGGGCGACGACTGCGGGTTGCGGACGTAGGTGATAAGTGCTGGTGGTGATAGGCGACATTATTGACGATAATGTATCTTAATAGTTGCATATTGCATGTATTATAATATATTAATAAATAAAAACTGGTGAAACATTTAAGTTAATGAAAATTTATGGAAAAATGATTTCACAAAATGAACTTATCAATCAAATTCTCTTCATTTTTTTATTTAACTCACAAAGCACACTAAATTTTTTATTTTGGGACTAAGGGCGAAGTACAAACTCACACAATATGATCCAAATTACTGATCTATCTAGATAACGTGACTCCCGGTTTGATAACTCTTTTTTTTTTTTTTTTTTTTTTTAATTCTAACCAAATAATTTCAATTTAACCGGTAGGTGTATTGACTCAAGACATTTACAACGAAAAGACTTAAAACTGCTTAATTAATATGTTGCTTTAAGACTATCCCCATCATCATCAGTGATTCAAGCCAATTCAATCTCAAATAAAATATTATTTTTTTTCACTTTCATATACATAACTCTCAACCTTATATAATTTATACTCCCATCAATGATCCAACCCAACCCAACCCAACCTTTTAATACAATGTTTATTTTTCTTTACTCCAACTTACCTAAAATACTTATCATTTTATTTTTTTAAATGTACCAATATTAGACTCTATTTAAGATTAAAAGAAATTATAAAATTTGATATAATTTTTATTTTATTATTTTATATAAAATATATTAATTTAAAAACATATTTATACAAACACATGCCACCCAATGAAAGGGTGATATGTGTACAAAATCAAATAATTTTGGTGACCCATCCTTGGGTTGGCTGGCCGCCCATGTCACCCCATTTCCATAATTTTTTTTTTTAATTTTTTTTTTTGTCCTATTCTACTACCCACAATTGAAGTCATCGGGTAGTCTAACACAAGTAATTTAACCCGGTTCAATAACTCGTTACTCAACCTATTAATAGTCCTGATATCATTTGACGACTTTTTGTACTCCACTCCGTATAAAAGGTACATGATTGAATCTCTACAATGTCGGTATAAATAAATAAATAAATAAATAAATAAATAAATAAATAAATAAATAAATAAATAAATAAATAACATCGCCTTACTTTTTAAATAGAGTTGGTCTTATGAAAAACTAGTTTTTTCTTAAGATATGAAAAAACGTGTTTTCAAATTAAGCGGTGGCAATTTTGTAATTACTGGCAACCATGTTCAAAATAAACGGTGGCATTTTTGTAATTACTGGTTTCCTTCGTTTATGCGGGTGTACATTTAACAAAATGCCGGTGTTATAAAGTGCCGGTTCATGTATCACAAATTGCCGGTGAAAAAGATACCAATTTAACAAAGTGCCAGGTGTGGCCCGACACGGCACTTTGTTAAAACGTGCACCGGCACTTTTACACGGGCACTTTTATATACATGAACCGGCGCTCTTCACCTTGGCACTCGTTGACTAACACCGGCACTTTGTTACACTAATATTTTCTTTTGGCTCAAAAACACAAAGGCGGCATTCAAAAACAAGGGCGGCATTCAAAATCACGTACACCGGCACTCAAATATACGTACACCGGCACTCAAAAATATTTTCTTGGCTTTCAAAACACAAGAACCGGCACTTCAAAATACATGAATTGGCACTCAAAAAACAAAACGGGCATTATTTTACACCTAACCGGCACACGTACCGGCACTCAAAAAAATATGAACCAAAATTAAAAATCAATTAAACTGGCATTCAATTTCACCTAAACTGGCATTCAATTCTACCCAAAGGCGGCATTCAAAATCAACGGCGAAGCCAATCACCTCACCGATAATATTGGGTCCTTCCATCACCACGAATCGGGTCGGAGAAGAAGGGAGAAGCTTAGGTTGAGATTGAGGTAGCTTGGTTAGGGAGGTCGCCGGTGAAGGAGGATTGGTGTTGCTTAGGAGAAGGAGAAGGCGGCGGTGCGATTGAAGGAGAGTTGGAGGTCGCTAGGTGATTGCAGTGACGAAGAAGACGCAGACGGCGGTGCGATTGAAGGAGAGTTGGAGGTCGCCGTAATTGCACCGACGAAGAAGACGCAGACGGCGATTGCGATTGAAGGAGAGTTGGAGGTCGCCGGTGATTGCAATTGCCGACTACCGGTGATGTGAGATAGGGAGGAGCTTGGGCCGGCAATGGAAGGAGTTGTTCCCCTGTGAAATAAGACGCAGTGAGGCTTTTGCGTATAGAGAGAGAGAGCAGGATAGAGAGAGAAAGAGAGAGCCGTGTGTGTTATGTGTGTTATAACGGGAAAACACGTTTTTTGTTAAGCTTAACAAAAAACGCGTTTTTTGTGAGTTTTTCGCTTTTAAAAAACCTTTACCACCTCCTAAATTGAATCTAAAACTAATTATGATACTAATCTAAACTTTACCTTAATTAAAATCAATCTCGATAATTATTCCGTACTAGATTTACGGATGCTTCGCTAATCAAACCCCTACTCTCTCTCTCTCTCTCTCTCTCTCTCTTTCCCTCACTCTGTTTCTGCCTTGACTCTCTCTCTCTCTCTCTCTCTCTCTCTCTAGCGGTGGTGTTCTTGTTTCCACTTTCCTAAACCTCGCCTTCTCCGAAACAATCACTCAAATCAAATTCGTATAATTGTCTCCTTCTCTCCCCCTCTTTCATTGTAATCCCCGAGCACACAAAATCCTCTGTCTGTCTGCTTTTCTTTAACACTGTTCTTCTTTGTACAATATAAAACCGTTGCCTTGGTTTGCGTGCTCATGAAATGGTTGTTCCTTCCGCCATGGATTTGAAGAAACTCACAGTTTCAGATCACTTTCCAAACTGTATTTCATCGAGGAGGAAGGTAGTTTCTGGCTTTGGTTTGGGAGTTCTGGCATTTTTTATATTTTTATCTATTTTATTGTTCAATATCTCTTTCAAGACTCCATTTTCCAATCCGTTTTTTCAAGGGTTTAATAGATTTGGAGTCAATTCCACTTTAATTCCATGGCATTTTCCTTTTCCCAGTACTACCCTTGCTTCTTCTAGTAATTCCAGTTTTAGTCCCACTGTTGTTGATGCTACTAAGGAATTGCAAGAATCTGTTGATTTGGTTAAATCTAGTAATGGAACTGTTGATTTGGGGGAGACCCATTTGAGTAATTTCACTGGAGGAACTCTTGTATCAAATGGGTCTGAATCTGGTAAAAGTGGAAAAATTTTGGGTTCTGATGGAATAGAATTGGATTTGGATGAGACCCATTTGAGTAATTTCACAGATAAGCAGAAAAATGGAAGCTTTAGTGTGATTACTGAGAGAGCTGGTGAAGGGGAACTGAATGGCAGAAATGTTAGTGTAGTTAGTATAGTTGATAATAAACCATTAAGTGGGGAGGACTTAATTGGAAAATCTGATGAAGAAGGGGTTAAATTGAATAATCAAGGCGATAATGTTACTATTTCTGATCATGGGTCTTTGAGGGAATGTGATATATTTGATGGGAGATGGGTTAGAGATGATACAAAGCCGTATTATCATCCCGGTTCTTGCCCATACATTGATAGGGATTTCGATTGTCACCTTAACAAGAGGCCAGATGATGGCTATGTAAAATGGAAATGGCAGCCGTATGGATGTGATATTCCAAGGTATGATTTTTATTTTATTTATTTATTTGATTTATGTGATTGTGAATGTTGCAAAAGTTGGTTTATATTTGTCTATAGAATTGCTTAATTATGTCGGTAGTTGCTTGGAATGGGAAATGAGTGCAAGTGCAAGATTTTGTGAAAGTGCTTTTGAGTTTAATTCAATATTAGATAAGCAAACTTCTTTAATTGTTTAGAAAATTCTACTATTAGGTTATTATTAAACATGGTTGGTGTTGAAATTTTCGGGTTTTTATGTACTTATGGTGCGATCATTAAGGGTTTTTATGTACTTATATTACAAAAAATGCTTAAGTCATCCTTTTAGCAAATGTCCCTCAAAGTGAAATTTGGACGTTTATTTAGGGACGGAGTGAGTATTACCATTATGAACTCTAACTCGGTAATTATGGGACTTTTGAGTTACACAATTGCAAGCTCTTTCTCTGTTTGGTTTTGGTCTTTAATTAATGCAACCAACTTCCTGAAACTGTTTGAAACATAATTAGTCAAAGTTTTATCTCTCTATGCACATTTGTTATATTTAAAATGTGGCATTATGAGTTCAAATAGTATGTGTTTAACCTAATCTCTCTTTGGTTATGATGGCATTCCAGTTTGAATGCAACTGACTTTCTTGAAAGGCTTCGAGGAAAAAAACTGGTGTTTGTAGGGGATTCCCTGAACAGAAACATGTGGGAGTCCCTTGTTTGTATACTCCGGCAAAGTATCAAGAACAAGAAACGGGTTTACGAGATCTCTGGAAGAAGGGAATTTAAAAAGAAGGGGTTTTACGCGTTCAGATTTGAGGCAAGCTCTCAACACTTTGTTGTAATATCACATAAGAAATAACCTCACTAAGATTTTGTCTTAATTGACCTGCATTGGGTTTATTGACAGGACTATAACTGTACGGTGGATTTTGTTAGTTCTCCATTTCTAGTTCGAGAGTCAACCTTCAAGGGCAAAAATGGTACTTTGGAGACACTACGATTGGATTTGATGGACAAGACAACATCAATGTATCTTGATGCCGATGTTTTGATCTTCAACACTGGACACTGGTGGACTCATGAGAAGACTTCTAAAGGGTGAGAACCTTCTTCCTTTACCAATGCAGATATAGTTAAGCTGATTTTCCAAACTTACAGAATGGCCAAAGGCTTTCAGATCCGCAGCATGTGCACTCCGATTGCACATGCAGTCCATTCCTAGCCGTTTAATCCCGTTATTAAGGGTAGGACCGCCTTTTGATCCTCAAAGGCCACCTATTTGTCGAAGATGGAATCTAGGCCATTGGTACGTGCAATCTGACTGCACATGCCCCAATCCCGAGGCTTTCTGCCTTTGCATTACTAGTAGAGCAACCTTTCCTTTACTTCAAGGGTTGCCCTTCGTTAAAAAATTCTGTATTTCGAATTATATTAGCTAAAAGTAGCATCGTGAATCTAAGTGGTTGATTGAAGTTATTGTTTTTTGGGTTTCAGAGAAGATTATTATCAAGAAGGCAACCATATCTATCCGAGACTCAAAGTTCTTGATGCCTACACGAGGGCTCTGAAGACTTGGGCCAGATGGGTTGATAAGAACATTGATGGCAGCCGAACTCAGGTTATCTTCAGAGGCTATTCCGTTACCCATTTCAGGTACCAAATTTTATTTTTATTTAGCAAGTTGTACTCCCTCCGTCTCAAAATGATAGTCCCATTTTCCATTTATGTTTGTCGCAAAAAAGTTAGTCCTCATCCTAAAATTCAAGTGTTAAAAGTATGAACTTCCAATATGGCCTGAATTTACGACGATCCTGTAATTTTTAAGCCATACGGTAATGCTATGTTCATTGTGAATATTTATCTTAACCTTGTTAGGCTTCCCTTGATGATTAAAAGTTTCAGCCTTTGTCTAAATAAGAAGTAAAAACACTATGTTCATAATACCTCCATCCTCAAGAAAGAAGGCCCCTGTTTAGCTCTAGCCGTATCCAATCAAATACTACTCCCTCCGTCCCTATTTGAATGTCCAAATTGACATTCTGAAAATGTTCACCTGTTGTACAATTTAATAGCAAAGATGCATGAATATTCTTGTTGTTCGTTTTCGTTACATTTAATTTTTCAAGTATAAAATGAACGGTGAAAAAAATTGGTAAAAAAACAATTACGGACATTTTTTTTTTACAAAAATGGTAAAAAAATTTCTTGAAAATGGACATTCACAGTGAGTACCAGTTTTTGATTTCTTTCAATACGCTTCTTTAATATCTCTGTAAAAAATGGAGCTTTAAAATCTACATTATTGCTTCGTGAACTCTTACCTTTTTATTTTACAAGCGCAAAATCTTAATCTAGGAAAGTATCACCAAGTGTTCAATTTGGTTGCAGGGGAGGCCAATGGAACTCAGGAGGGCAATGCCACAAAGAAACCGAACCAATCTTCAATAACACACACTTGGCCAAGTATCCGTCGAAGATGAAAACGCTTGAATACGTGCTTAAAGATATGAAAACTCCTATAGTTTATCTAAACATCAGTAGGCTTACAGATTACAGAAAAGATGCCCATCCCTCAATTTACAGAATGGAGTATAAGACAGTAGAAGAACAAACTGCAGCTGTACATTCACAAGATTGCAGTCATTGGTGCCTGCCCGGGGTGCCCGATACTTGGAATGAACTGATATATGCATCTCTCTTGAAGGTCGGAAGCGGATCCTGGAAAATTTGATCAAAATATTAGTTTAACTTTGTGATTATGCTCTTCTAAGAGTAGTATTTTATAAGATAAGTCAAAATCGGCTTTTAAACTTGCAATTGGCGTTTAAGTAGATATAAGCATACATATTTGCAGACACCCTACCCCCCAACCCCCACCCCCCGTTGGGTCAAAAAAAAAAAAAATCATTTTTTAAAAAACAGTTTGCAGTTAAATTAAAAAAAAATAAAATTTTTTTGACCCGATGGGGGGTGGGAGGGTGGCAGGGGGTGGTGAGTGGATTGGGGGAGGAGTTGTTAAAAATAAATTTAAAATGATATATATATTTTTTTTTTTACTCTAGAGGGGATAGGGGGAGGGGTTGGTAGTGGTAGTGGTGAGTAGGGTGGGGGTGAGGATGGTGATTGGGAGGGTAAATTTGTAGTTAACTCAATCAAACATTTTTCTTACCAAACAGTCGAAAACATTATCTTATTTTTCGAAAAATATTTTCATTTTTCGAAAAATATTTTACATGAAATTATTTTTCGAAAAATATTTTACGCTAAACAAACGGAGCTTGTATCGTATTAAAGCTGACATCATGACAAGGTCATAAAAATATGTAAATAGTTGGATCAAGTGATGATATGATATGATGCAATTTTTACTCAATTAGCGAGGAGTTTGCTTGGCACATGTGTGTATGTGTGTGTGAGAGGCATGTGTGTGTGAGTGTGTGAGAAAGCGCCTCCAATGATATAGGGATCTGGGGCGCTGTGACTTCGGAATTCACACAATTCCAAATTTAGACGGTTAGATCAATTTATTAAGGATAAGATTGTCTTTTCACCTCATCCGTTCTGTCGACAGAAACCATACATTTGTCAAATATTGAATTTGGATCAATTTATTAAGGATAAGATTGTCTTTTCACCTCACCCTTCTGCCGACAGAAACCACATATTTGTCAAATATTGAATTTGGATCGTTGAGAATTTGAACCTCAAATACCCTATATCTCTGCAATGACAATGTACGGAACAATCAATACTTACATATACATCACAAAATGCAAAACAGCACCATCACTTATTACATACTGATCAAGCAATCAGCAACATAAATTCACACCCATTACAAAGGATCTCAAACTCAAATCTACACAATTAGCCAATAAAGAAGACTCGTATTACAACAGAGTCCATTCGCCCGATCTGTGACTTGCCGGTTCGCCATGGAAACACCCAAAAACAACCTCTACGAAACGTCGTCAATAATTCTAGCTTCTTCATGCAGGAAGGGAATCATAAACATCATTTGTAGAGGCCAAATTTGGCCAAGTACAAAGCAAACTGTTTGAACATTGGAGGAGGGAAGCATAGAACAAAATCCCTCACTCCAATTTGCCATTGCCTTTCAAGTTCCTGCTTGCCAATTCATTTTCAGAGATTGGCCTTTTGATCTGAATGATTCAGTGGTGGCTCTGAAAAGCTTGTGCAGAGGTGAGTCCATTAGCTTGTGGCTTTATATAGTTGAGAAGTTGTGATTACAACTATATAAAGTACTCCCTCCGTTTCTGAAAGATTGTCCCATTTGTCATTTTGATTTGTTCCAAAAAGTATATTTCATTTCTAAACTTAGGCATGAATATTAGTGCAAAT
Source organism: Adenophora triphylla var. japonica (assembly GCA_022495995.1). Taxonomy (NCBI): domain Eukaryota; kingdom Viridiplantae; phylum Streptophyta; class Magnoliopsida; order Asterales; family Campanulaceae; genus Adenophora; species Adenophora triphylla. The sequence goes on along the minus strand of JAFEMH010000253.1, from coordinate 68,385 downwards.
CTACTAAGGTACAAGAAGGTAAAACTCTTTCTTAATAATTGCAAAATGTACAACAGGACAATCTTTTAGGGACGGGGAAGTATATTGTCATTATCTAATTGACAATCAAAGTTGCTCTGATTTATATAAAGCTAAATTGTAATTGTTCCTTGGAAGGACAATTTTACCCTTTACCTAACTAAGATGATCATTATTTTTCATAGTTTAATATAAATAGTTACAATACTCCCTCCGTCCCGGAACAATCTTCACACTTTCCCTTTTGGGCGTCCCAAAACTTACTTCACACATTTAAAACTTACCTAAAATGGAAAGGAATCTTTACTATTCCCTCCACTCATTCTCTCTCCTACATTATTTTAATACTCACAACATCATTATAATTTACTATTCTCTCCCCTCATTCTCTCTCCTATTTTATTTTCACACTCACAACACTTTCAATATAATACTCCCTCCTTAAAACCAGTGCAAACAGTGTTTGTGAACCAAGTTCAGGGACGGAGGGAGTATATCCTTCAATTTTTATAATTTATTATCAAAGTCCAATAAAATTGGCTAAAAATTAAAATTAAAATTAAGAGTACTTTTTTGGGATTGAAATTATAACAAAGCTATAAGTGAAATTAACTATTTGGTTTTGCATGGGACTATTATTCTTAAAAACCACTCTTAAGATTTGGTCAAATTTTCGTGTTCACCTTTTTTCATCACAGAAAATTAATTTTTAACAATTATTTTATATTTATTTAATTATCCTAATGAAAGGTAAAATTTGTTATTGATAGAAGAGGCATTTACCAAAAAAACTACTTTAGAAAGATGGATAAAAAAAAAAAAAAAACCACAAAGTTCGAAATTACAAAAAAAAAAAAATTATTAGTTTTGGTCAAACAACTGATAATTTCAGTTATCAGTTGTTTTATCAGTTGTTGAAGCACAAATTACTCTTCAAACAACTGATAATTTCAGTTATCAGTTGTAAACAACAGAAAACTGAAATTATCACTTGTTTGAACAACTGATAACTGAAATTATCAGTTTTTGACCAAAACTGATAAAAAAAAAACCAAAAAAAAAAGTTTTTTGTAAAAAAAGAAAAAAAAAGTAGTTTTTTGTAATTTTCCATCTTACATGTTTTTTTTTTTTTTTTTTTTTTTTTTTTTTGTAAATGTCATCTTTTTTAGTGAGTTTTTTGTAATAAATCCTTGATAAAATTGTTGACGGTGTATCAATTACAAGTTCTAAATTTATATTATTGTAATTAAATCAACATACCGTCATTGCTCAAATTTTATTCGTAGTAACGGCAAATAAGTAGAATCGTGTATTCGTAGTAACGACAAATATAAATAACAAGTAAAAGGATTATTTTGGGTCAAAAGAATATATTCTGAAAATTTGTTAGCCAATGAAGGGTATATTTGTGAATAACCTATAAAGATTCATGACAACTTCACTGGTATTGGTGAATTACTTTTGCTGATTAATGGAGTCTTTTCTTTGGGGTGGTAATGGCATGCAATAGTGGATCCACTTAGTCATCATGCTCATCTACAACAGCTTTCTCTCCTAATTTCCCACTAATTCCACATTAAGTGCCATGCAATGCTGGCTTCACTCTTACATATTGCGTCAACGTGCAATCAATGGCGGATTTAGAATAATTTTTACGAGAGGCAAAATTATTTTTATTAATAAAAGGAAAAAATATTAGTATATATATATATATATTTTTTTTTTCCACTACTCACACACACACACATGCACGCACAGAAATGCCTAGGAGATAAATCCTAGGAAGAGAAAGTCTTCCCACTAACTTTTGGGGTGATCGAACTCATGACCTCCAGGTTGAAAGCCATGAGCTCAAGACAGGAGGCCAAATCCCCACGTGCTTATCTTCACACAATGGGGAGCAAGTTTTAATAAATTACACTAATATCCAATATTTTTTTAAAAGTATTTGCATTAATAAAAAGTAAAACTTTAAAATAAAGTGGGGGCAGCTGTCCCCTTTAGTTTGCGGATAGGTCCGCCTTCATTCAATGATTCTTTTATCGAATCCTCCCTCGGTTCGAAGATTCCACTTTTTTTTTATCTGTAAAAAATAATTTTAATATAATTTTCTTTTATAAGGGTATGGGGTAGTTGATGTGAGGTGTGTAACGTGGGGGACATATAAAAAGTTATGTGTTTACGTGTTTGAGGGAGTCAACATTTTTTAGAAAATATTTTACTTAATAAAAATACGTAAGTCATTTTAATTATAAAAGTAGAAAAAATATTTTTCGTAAAATATTTTTTCTTCATTTTTCGGCAATTATCAAATATTGAAAAATGACAACGTTTTACGAAAACATTTCTTACAAATAAACGGAGCCTATAAAAGTGTACATTTAGGATGATTTGGGAAGAAAGATGGGGTGTGAGTTGGGGTTTAAATTGACCGATAATTTTGAAAATGATTGTAGGGTTCTTGTCTGGTGATCCCATGATAGACCGAGAAAGACATGTGTCACCAATCTTGTGATTCTATACTCATTCCATCACAATTCAACCCGAATTTTTTACTCCCTCCGTCCCGACTCAATTTTAATCCCTTGATTTATTTTACGATTTAAAAAAAAAATGAATAAAGTGTGTAGAAATTAGAAGAGAGAGAATATAAAAGTTAAATGTGTGATAGGGAATAGGAGAGAGAATATAAAAGTTAAAAATATTTAATAGAAAAAAGAATGAGTGGAAGGAATAATAAGTTAATGATTGATTTTTTTGTAAATATGTTAAACTTTATAAGGGTATAATGAATAGTTTTTTTTTTTTTTGTAAATATATGGAGATGATAAGGGTATAAATATATGGAAAACTTTTCATTTAAAGAATAAATCAATTGAGATGGGACGTCCCAAAAATAAAAGTGGATCAATTGAGGTGAGACATCCCAAAAAGAAAAGTGGATCAATTGAGGTAAGACGGATGTAGTATTATTTTTGTCTATACCACCTCAAATCGAATGACTCAAAATAATGATATAAATTTTATACTCCCTCCGTCCCGGTAAGAGCTTCCCAAAACTTTTTGTGCACGCAAATTAAGGAAGTGGGAGGAAAGTAAAGATGTTGTGAGTGTAATTTGAAAATAGGAGAGAGAATGAGTGGAGGGAATAGTAAATTATAATAGTGTTGTGAGTATTAAAATAACGAGGAGAGAGGATGAGTGGAGGAAATAGTAAAGATTCCTTTGCCAAAAAAGGAAAGTGAAAGCTATTAGCGGGACACCCAAAATGGCAAAAAGGGAAGCTCTTATTGGGACGGAGGGAGTATGTTATATTTAATGAAACACACTTTTTGTATTTAAAATAACAATTCACTTACTATTATGTCACTTGTTTTATTTTACTTTTTATATTCACAACAATCCATTTCACTCATTCTTTTTCCTAATTTTTTTAAATATTATGTTTATAAAGTTTACTCCCTCCGTTTCACGATAATTTGCAAAAAGACACCTTTTGGACGTCCCAAAATAATCTGTATTTTCTCAAAATGGAAATGGGACCCACTTGTCTTTACTCACAACCATTACTCACTTACTCCACTTTCTCTCTACTATCCAACCATCTACACTCATAACACATCACTTTTTTCATTTTTATCCTTAATTCTCGTGCCATCAATTTTTTTACGAATTTCTCCGGGGGACGGAGAGTATACAATTTGAGATTGGTGGGAGGCACATTGAATTGAGGTGACTGAGTGATTGAGTTGAACAAACAAAAGGCTGTGATTTTTCAATTTTTTTTCTGTTATAAACATGTTCACTTCAGAATTGCACATGAATAATTATTACTTCATTTATTTCTTGATCTCGAAATAAATGTATGTTGGATGATTGGGTTTGTTACCTTTGTATAGTGAAGTTCCCATGTGGTTTTTGTAGGTGTCATATGTTCAGTGAGTAAGAATAAATGTTTTGGAAATTTAGGAAAATATAGGAGTACTCTCTTTCTCTGTTTATTTTTTTTAAATTAATCTTTTTATTTGCCTTAAACTATTACAAGATTTACACTTAAAATAAAAGGATTTTGATTTGTTTTTCTGGGTTTCAAAACCAGAGTTTTCTTTATAAAAAAAATCGACTCCGAATATCGTTTGATCAGAAGGTCTTTAATATCTAATCAATTTCAATATTTGGGCTCTTAGAATGATATAACCCATTTTCTTGCAAGATGTTTTATAAAAGTTGTTGGTTGATGACGGATGATTATATATATTTTTTTAAAAAAAATTAGATACAATATTTGTTTTTGGGAACTATTTTTTTAGTTAATTATATACTCCCTCCGTCCCGGAACAATCTTCACAAACACTGTTTGCACTGGTTTTAAGGAGGGAGTATTATATTGAAAGTGTTGTGAGTGTGAAAATAAAATAGGAGAGAGAATGAGTGGAGAGAATAGTAAATTATAATAGTGTTGTGAGTATTAAAATAATGTAGGAGAGAGAATGAGTGGAGGGAATAGTAAAAATTCCTTTCCATTTTAGGTAAGTTTTAAATGTGTGAAGTAAGTTTTGGGACGCCCAAAAGGGAAAGTGTGAAGATTGTTCCTGGACGGAGGGAGTATTTATTTTGAGACAAAATGACGCGAGATGACTAGGTTTGCTTGAGATATTGCTTGTTGGCTAAACAATAAAGTCTACATTTGGCCAAGTCTCTTCTGTATATCGTAAGAATAACGATGAAAATTACAAAACGGGATTTCAGATCTGATGTAGCTTGTAGTATTCCATATGCGGAAATTTTGTTTAACTTTGTTGGAATTTTGATTTTGTAAAAGTGAGGTATGATCGACTTTTGATCAAGAATTTTATTGGGTTTCATTTTAGGAAAATGAAAATTGATTGCATATTAATAATCTACATTTGGAGTAGATTAATTTGATATATTTATTTTCTCAAAATCAATTAATGATGAATGAGAAATTAATGTTCAAAATATGCAAAAAAAAAAAAAAATGGGTATATGAAGAGTTTATGTGATATGGAATAGTTATCACACATTGCTTAAAGATGTAAAGTAATGATAGTTTATAAGTGGATCCATCCAAATGAGTAGTCAACAAATTGATCTCCTTGGGCCAACCTAGGTGGACCATTGGGCCAACCATGCAAGGAGTAGCCCAATTGTGACAGTTTTGTACTAGCTCAATTTGGACCACACCCGCGAAGGATGCAATGGGCGCTTTGAGACGCACACTTTGCACTTTGCACTGTCGCTAGGGAGCCTTAAACTTTTGACAAAAGTTGGCTCGGTTCATGGTTCGCTAGGAGCTAAGAAGATCTCCTCCCTCCATCTAGATCTGATCCAACGGTCCAGAATTCACCAGATATCAATTGTGTTTATTCCCAATGGGTAAAACAACTCTTCATACACTATAAATAGACCCCCTGGTTTGACAAATCAATTCACTCAATCATTTCTTCACTTCACATATTCTCTCTCTCTCTTCTCACTATAAGTAGAGAATCACATATCTCACAGAGTTAACTAACTCGGTTAGATATTTAACTGAATTATGGAATTCAGTCACAGAATTCAAGGAAATTCTTAACATCATGAAGTACAAGATAGAGCATCTCGTTGCATAAGTTTCTTCAAAGTCTGGAAGTGTCAAACACGAATTTTTGTTCGCCGAAGTCGTTAATTTCGAGTGCTCCTATTAACGATTGTAAATTCGTTTTATCTTGAGAGAAGATTGACGCGACCGTTAGCACCAGTGCGGGGCAATATCTTCTTGCGGAAATTGTGTCCAACACAAGACTCGACTTCTTTAATTACTCGGTTTACTTTAATTTCCGCATTCTAGTTTATTTTTATTTCCTGCCCCGTTAATTACTTTATGGTTCATTATTTATTTGTCATTTCGCTAAAACCAAGAAATCCTTATTTATTGTTATATAATAAATTTTTCCAACAATCGCAAGAAGATATTAACGTTTTCTTGTTTTTATGACAAATATGAGTCAATGATGATGGACAACCGAAGGACATTATCGTTAGAGACTTAACGAGAAAAATGACGGTTTTCAAGGAAGGATAACTAGAAGAGCATTGAAAGTTAACTAGAAGATATCGAGAAGGTCAACAATAATTCTAGAAGTGATTTAAAGAATTATTGACAACATGGAGCGGACTTATAATCGAGGAAAGACAGATAACCAAGATTCGCCTAGGCATATAACCGAAGAGGAAGAGGATGATGGTCCAATTTCGCCAAGAAAAATAAACCGAAGAGAAAGAGGATGATGATCCAGATTTGCCAAGGCAGATAACCAAAAAGAAGGATGATGATGATCCAGATCCAAAAAGACAGATAGCCAATCAGCGAAGACAAATAGCCGCAGAAGAATGGGATCATGGAAAATCTCATATGTAAGACGTACATACTGAATGGACCAAATGATGCCCTTACAAAGAGCACTGTCTCGTGGGGACAACCAAAGAGTTGTAGAACACTTTGGAACGGACTATAAGGTTCAAGGAACCAACTCCAAGATTTGTTACAAGATGTGGTAAGACCAATCACGTAGCAAAAGTTTGTTGTATTCCATGAAGGGAAATAGACAACTGAATCAATTAATACCGAAGCGGGTATTAGGCGGGAGTTAAACATTTTGGGTTGTGACTCTTTGAATGGACACTTGCTAAGAGTGTGAATATTCAGAGAGGCACACCCGGATCGGCTGTGCACAGACATAGAGCACGCCCGTGCAAAGCATGGAGCGGTCGTGCAAATTTGTTGACTCGACCGTGCACTACTGAGGCACCAGTTCGGATAAGTTGTGTCTTTTCAAGACCACAACACAAATATAAGCAACAATGGTGTTTGAAACCAACTTAGCAAAGTTGGAAGTCAACCTAAGAGAATGGTGTGGATAGACGCTAGAGCTACCCGTCAAATATGTGCTGATAAAGAGAGCTTCTCATCATACACTCCTACCAATGGAAGGAAGGTGTATATGTGAAACTCTGAAACTTCCAACGTCATGAGACTTGGAAAGGTTGTGATGAAGATGTATTCAACCACACAACTGACTCTCGTAAATGTGTTGCATATGCCAGACATTCGCAAGAACCTAGTTTCCAGATCAATGTTGAGCAAGGCTGGATTTAAACAAGTGTTTGAGTCAGATAAAATTGTAGTAACCAAGAAAAATTTATTTCTCGGTGAATGCGCGCTCGCCGAAAATATATATATATAAATATATAAGGAGTCGCCACGCCGTTTTAAGAGGAAACATTGAAAACCTTTGTTTTAGAGAGAAAACATGAGTTCGGGGGTCAGGTTACGTGTTGGGAAGAACCGAGAGTTCACCCAACACGCCCCGTCCATAGACGAGTCTTTCAATCAAACACATCCAAGTAAATCCAAAGTGTGTGCAAATATCGATAATAAACGAAATGTGATAAAATGCATCTTATTAATTATGAAACGAGAAATTACATATTGTGAGCCAATTATTTAGGGAGGCCACATCCCTGATACAAACAAACTAGAACAGACATAAAGGAAAAGAGTCGCTGCAGATGGGTCATGTGTGTCGCATGACACATCGTACCCGGACCATACGTGTCGCGCGTGACACAGGGATCACTGGGACGAAGGTGTCGCGTGACACATATGAGCCTTCTGCAGAAACCTCGCAATATGAACTCAGAAATTAACGAAGCTATACAAATCTAATTAACAAGCCGAATTATGAACGAAAAACATAAACAACATCAAATCGACCCAGGAGTGTGGATATGGGTAGATCCACACCCCTCGGGGGGCTCAAACACCAAATTCAACCAAATCAATCAATATGAGCTCAATTACACAATCTATGCAAGTTAAACAGAGAGATTGCGATTGGGATTCATAGAATTCGGATAACTAGGATCCGATTACGAATCCAAACAAAATAGAACTATAAAATTGCAAGGAATTAAATGAGAGAGAGAGAGAGAGGTTAGGGAATTGTTACCCTTGTTGATTCCACGAATTCTATATCTAGTCGATATAGAATCCTTCAATTCTTCGTTGTAGATCTCACGTTTCCGATCCAAGGGTTCCAATCGGTGTAGGTAGAGAATTGGGTTTGGATGAGAGGGATTAGTGGGTTGGAAGGTAGGAGAGAGAGAGGTTTTGTGCTTGGGACGCTCGTTACATCGCTATTTTGGCGAGTAACAATGAGGCTAGAATTGGGATCCATTTCAATGAGGGGGAGGGTCTTATTTATAGTGCCGGTTGGCTGCCTTAGTATGTCGCACGACCTTACGCGTCCACTTTCCATGCCTCAAGATGTCGCGTGACACAAGGTGGCTCAACCGCTTTTGACGCCAAAAACCAGTTTCTGGAACATTCCGGGAAAATACCCAAAAGGTCCAACAGGTTTTATTCCCAAGGGGTCCTTTGGCATGAATGACGTACCAAAAGGTACTTCCTTCGCGGGAAACTCATGGAACATTTCCGGAAGTCTCGGGATAGGCCGGGAATTTACCAAAATGCCCCTTAATGCAGTTTTATTATATTAAAATGCATCGAAAAGGTTGCGAATTGGATTGGCGTACTTACAGAGCCCCTCGGCAACGTCACTTTTGGAAAAAGTGGGGTTGTCGATAAAATAAGACCCAATCTCAATGAGCGGTTGGGGTTAAGGTGAAGGGCTAGAAGGGTGAGAAGGGGAAAATTATGGCTGGACCTTTCTGAGAAAGGATTCCTACGTACCCCTTTAAGAAGGGAATCAAACCAAATCGTAGTTCGGAAATACCAATACTGACTACAAGCAAGAAAGGGGTAGAGATGTGTCTTCATTACCTTTCTTTGTGCTTACACGTGACTTCTGTTGTGCTCCGCTTTGAGAGGCTTTTCTTGGGTTTGGCTCGCTTGAGAGGCTTTTCTTCTTGGTGGGCTCCGCTAGAAGGCTTTTTCCTTTGGTTTGGCTCGCTTGAGAGGCTTTTCTTCTTTGTGTGCTCATTAGAGAGGCTTTTCTGGGTTTGGCTCTGCTTGAGAGGCTTTTCTTCTTGGTGGGCTCCGCTAGAGAGGCTTTTCTTCTTTGGTTTGGCTCTGCTTGAGAGGCTTTTCTTCTTGGTGGGCTCCGCTAGAGAGGCTTTTCTTCTTTGTGTGCTCCGCTAGAGAGGCTTTTCTTGGTTTGGCTCTGCTTGAGAGGCTTTTTCCTGGGTTTGGCTCTGCTTGAGAGGCTTTTCTTGGTTTGGCTCTGCTTGAGAGGCTTTTCTTCTTTGTGGGCTCCGCTAGAGAGGCTTTTTCCTTTAGTTTGGCTCTGCTTGAGAGGCTTTTCTTGGTTTGGCTCTGCTTGAGAGGCTTTTCTTGGTTTGGCTCTGCTTGAGAGGCTTTTCCTGGGTTTGGCTCTGCTTGAGAGGCTTTTCTTGGTTTGGCTCTGCTTGAGAGGCTTTTCTTTTTTGTGGGCTCTGCTAGAGAGGCTTTTTCCTTTGGTTTGGCTCTGCTTGAGAGGCTTTTCCTGGGAGTTTGACTTTGTTTCCTTGGGCTGATAGATATGCTGGGGTCCATCTGGATCATGCCCTTCATCTTACTGAGTGCCGCAAACTGTTGGTGGGTTTGTCTGGGGATGCATTATATTTGAGTGAGAGGGTTTGTAGGCAGCACGGTCCAGGTAGTATGGCCAGGGTTCCCTATGATCCTCCTGCTGAGATGTGGTTTCCTCGGAAGTTGGAGAATGTGGTCATTTTGATCCAGGGAGAGCCTGCCTTCAATTATACGGAGGATGATGCGGATTATGACACTTATGTGGCTACGAGGTTGAGATCGCCGCAGGTTGCTCTGAGACATGATATTCCTAATGCTCCCGATACTTCGATGCTCAAGCCGCCGGCCTTCTCCTGGACATGTGACGGATGCACCTCCGCCACCTCCTTTCGTTGATTTTTAGGATGGAGATGCCGTGAGGCGGGCCACTCTTGACACCACAGGTTTTTCCATATTTTCATCTTCGGAGGGGACTCAATCTGTAAGTGACTTTGAACTGTGAATATCCTTCCATTCCCTTGTTTTGATCGATTTCGATTCTTTTTCATTTGCTTGTATCGTATCACCGACGTATACCGGGGCTTTGCTCGTTGCTATACCGGGGCCATGGACATGGTTGATCGGTTGATGAGGAGCAATCAATATCCGAGGGAGAAACTTGCGGCTCAAGGCTCCGTAGTTCGATGACAGTGATTCCACAGCTTAGCTTGCCTCTAGGAAGAGGGCTCGCATGCGATTTGTCTGCTGAGGATACTCATTGGCCTAGGACCAAGACTGTTCGTCGTCCTCCTAATCCTCCCATCTCTGATAGTGAGTCTTCCCGAGATCCTCATGAGCTTGAGACTTTCCCCGTTCCTGTTATGCATGAGCTCTTCCGGGATGATCCCGTTGTTTATCATGAGCCCGCCGGCCCGGACCAAGAGGAAGGTGATGCTGATGGGGAAGACAGTGAGGAGACTGCAGATGACGATAGTAGCTCTGCCGATGGTGATACTTACATTTCTGATGATTCGGAGTAGTCCCTGGACTGATTTATGATCCTCTTTTGGTTTATGTACCCTGTTTTTGGGGAAAGAAACAAATACTCTCTTTTTTTTCTTTTCTTTCTTTAATTTGCACCTAAAACATTATTAGTTGTTTATTTGTTTGTGCGAGCTCTTATATTTTGGGAAAGAAAAAAGAGGTGCATGGAATGAATGGCTTTTGAATGGTTTATGTGACTTTGGGGTTTGTATATGAGGGTAATGGTTCATGTGTATGTTGCTTTTGAATGAAACTTCCTCCCCCGTGATTGTTTGCAGGAGCCTTGTTGTTTGCAGCTTGGGACAAGTCGGGGAGTGCCCTGGTACATATCAGATTTGCGGCTTGCCGATGTCCGATGCCGGATTTATCATGTCGCACGACTCTAAGTGACCTGGGTATGTTCTCGTCACGTGACATTGCAAAGCCAGGTTGACAAACCTTCGCCATGGACTTCTTCATTGTTTCCCATAGTCAATCTTCTTATTCAGGATGTGGAATCCAAGAGGTTCATCGAAGAGTGAGCCTCTTTGCTAGGGAATCCATTTTCAAGCATTGCTATCATGATAATGGCCCGGAAATCACACACAAAATGTTCATCGTCTTCGCCAAAGCCCCAGCCTTCATACACATCCTTATGCGGCCCGGTCCGAGATTGATCCTTTGATTTCAGTCGGTCAGACAGCAGAAAAGACTCAAGAAATTTGCATGCAGGGACATATCTTTCAGATGGTGGGAAATGAATCCTGAACTTCTGTTTATGACACTCTCATTTTTGAGTTTGACTCTTTTGAGAGAGTATAAGCATCACAAGGTGTGGAAAGTGTATGGAAGCCCCTGCTGATCGAAACGGTGTTTAGCTCTATCTTCCTATGATGTAGAAATAGAAGACTTTTCGAGACACTTGAAAACCTGTCTTATTCGTGATGATCACAAAGCTGCTTAAAACCCTTTATTGATGTTCGGGTTAGTCAACCGCCAAAGCTGATATGAGCGAATATTTTATATCAATCCTGAGGAGAAAGCCCACTGATATCGAGATCAAATTCGGAAGGATGGAAGGTGTATGGGCATGGTCCTTGAGGAGACCAGATTTTCTGAGATTTGTCTGTGATTTTGACTGAACCAAATTATGGCTGCCTACGTTCCCCTCCGTAGGAGGAGCTCAAGTCGTCGTAGTTCGGGCTCATCTCGAATGAAAAGGATGAACGGTGAAGTTTGGGGATGTGAGGACCTTCGAGAATTTTGAGAATCGAAAGAACATGTCCTCTTGGAGTGTCGATGGGAGACACAGATGCGAAGCCCCAGTGGGACGTCCACGGCTAGTGTTTTTGAAGGAGAAATGAAATATGCTCACATACAACGTCGAATGAACGGACGGAATTTGCACAATCTTCGCTTGATGGTCTTTTGAGCCGGGATGGACTTGGCTCCGCTTTAAGCAATAATTTGTTTTAAGATCTCGACGGTATTGGAATGAAACTGCTATCCGGTAGTAACTGCGGCTGGGTTTCGGGATTTCGATCGGTCTTCGGGTGATTTGGGATATCATGACCTCTTAAGATGAGAGGTCTGCTAGGCTTTTTGCTGGCTGAACCTCTAAAGATGAGAGGTTTGGCTTTTGGGTAGGTGTTTGGGATTTCTAAGGTGAGGGAATCCATGATTGCATTTTCGCTGCCTCTAAGGATGAGAGGTCAATCTTGGCTTTGGTCAAGGCAAAGGTAAGGGTAATGGGATGGGAATGTCCTCTAAAATCGAGAGGACGGCCGGGAATGGTTGAGGTAGTGGTGAGGGACATCCGTCTTGTCTCTTTATTCACTCTGAGACTCCTTTGAGTAACAACCGAATCTTCTGACTTTCGCTTCTGAGAGGATCACTGGGGACTAGGCTCTCTTTCTTATCTTTTTTTTTTGTATTTTTTTTTATTTTTCGAGAGGAGAATTTTCAGCTAGTCCCCAGGATGGATCATTGCATTCTGCCATTCTTGAGCTTGGAGACGGTCGATCTTCTTTTGAATCACGGAAGTCTCAAGGATAGTCCCTCTTCTTCTTGAGATGGTTAAACGGGTTTCAAATACGCCGATCTTGAAATGAAGGGATATTATTTGGTGAGGGTGAGGTAAAGGTTTTCCTAAGGGTGGAGGTTTCAACCGCAGTTCCCACCGGATGATCCAAACGAGATTGGGTCTTCGCTGCTTTGCTTAAGCTCATTTTGGGGAAAAACCCGTGCAAATTCCTCGAACAACGAGATAGAGAGGACGAAATGAAAATATGTGAGCACAGAAAATGCAAACCGGGGGCTTGATCACCAGGTTTAGAGAATGATATCGCAGATTTTCTTGTTCCGATTAATTCAAATACTAGTCGTTTCGAAGCATTAGTCGGTGAGCAAAGACAAATGATCATGTAAAATAAGACCATTTCAATTTAAAGCGAGAATGTAAGTGAACAAGTAATATCTCGAGTCTAGCAAGAATAGAAATAAAGACTTTCATTAATATAATAAAAGATTCATATCATGGACTTGACGGACTCACGACCGCATAAAAGACACTCTAGACCTACGATGCCGATCGACCGATTTCTGCGGGAAGATATCTTCGACCTCCGTTGATATTGCGAGGAGGGCCGGTAATCACATTGGGGTGAGCTTTCTCAATTACGCCTTTATTAATAAGCCTTTGGATGAGCCGCTTTAAAGAGACGCGGTCGTTCGTGACATGCCCGGGATGCGATGGTAATAGCAATACTTGCTACGATCCAAATTAAGCGAGAGGTTTCTTGGGTTGATAATTCTCCGGTGGCTTTATCATTCCTTTACGCCTTAATCCGTTGAAAGCTTCTTCGGTCGACATCCCTAGATCATCGTATTCTCGTTTCTTGCGAGGGGATACGGGCGGAGATCTCGGACATTGCCATTATCGGGAGAACCCAATTCAATCTTCCCTTCATCAATGAGCTCTTGGATGATTACCCTCAATTGTAAGCACCCGTGGGTAACATGTCCCGAGTATTGGTGATAATCGCAATACTTGCTTGGATCCGAGACTTTCATCATGACGGAGAGGATTATAATTCACCAACGGGTACACCAATCCTCCGCTTGTCGGCAATTTAAGAAAGCGGTTCATGGGCATTCCCACTTTTCCCCAATAAGCTCTATTTCTTCTTTTCCTGGACCTTCTCGGAAGGAGGCTCGAGATATTGTCGTCTCTTGCGGGGTAGGGTTCGAGTTGGCATGAAAGACATCGATTAACGATCACGTGCGGAGTTGATCCTGAAGGCCGCTCATGAGAGGGTGACAAGTTGAACCCGTACGCACTCATTGGTGATTGTGGGAAACATTCTTGTGGGAGAGCTTGGTCGGGGTGGAGTTTCAAAGTGAACCGTTCGATTGAAGAAATGGTACACCACACGGGAATACGGTTGGTACTAGCTTTTCAAATCGGGTTGCTTATGGACATTGAAATTCTCGGGGTTTGATTGTTTATACTCGATGCGAGTTTGAGCCATGCGGGATGTTGGAAAAAGAATTTCACCACTGCTCGTCTCCATTCATCTCTTTCATTGCATTTCTATCCCCGCAATCAATACTCTTGGTCTTGATAATCTCCTCATATGATCCATCTTCGTGACGAACTACTTGTAATTCCCGGAGGCGCATTGCTTCAACAAATGCGGAATGAGTCTCTTCCTCTCGAGCTTTGGCAACCTCCGGGGCAAGCAATTGGGCTTTGCATTCCCGAATCATGGCAGCTTCAAGGGCGGCTCGCAATTACATTATTGACAAATCATCCATATCCCACGACTCGAAGCGAAGGGAATTCCAAAGCGAGCGGGTGACACATCTTTTGCACCGAGACATCTTTGAGCGGTAGAATGAACCGGAACTTTGGAGGAAAACCTCGCAAATATTTAGGAATACGTCTTGGTTAATCGCCCTTCTTGTGAGCACGCCCCCTCAAACTTGTCTCTTCCCCTTGCTTGAAGGATTGGTTATAAGGTATCGAAGGGATAGTTTAAGGAACGGGAGAGGGAAGGAAAATGGGACAGACTCGCACAAACACAAAATCATTTATGTTCAAGTATAAATCAGTATTTTAAATCCTAAATACAGTTGGGAAAGGATAAGCCTTTATTCATGCTAACCATGCCTCGGGGAAACCTAGTGACGCGGCGTTCGAATTACATCAAATGTCTTGTTTTGAAACATATAATAGGTAATGATACCTAACCAAACCCTAACATCTTTATGGAACGAAGAGGTTCGTCCAAATTTCTAAGGAAATTTGGGCAGCATAACGGGTCTTTTCGAAGAATTTCGAAGAAAAATCCGGCATGACCTCTCGTCGGTACATGTTGGCAATGCGGCATGATCTCTCGTTTAGGACACGCCACGAGAGTGACATGTTCCCACGTGAAATCATGTTGCATTTGGAAACATGCCCCCAAGGTATGAGGTTTTGGGAGAAGGTATAAGAATCTATGATATTTTTCAAAACAATTCATTTTTGTTGTAATGAAAACATCGTATCAAAAACCAACCGTGGGTAAGGTTTAGTGTGGTGCCACCTATAACGCACTAGGGGTTTAGGTTTGATTTCAGGCGCTCAAGCGTAGGCGAATTTTATGGCCGTCCGCGATGCCGTCAATCGTACCCGAGGGTTCTAAATCTAAGTGATGTAGTGTGCGGATGACTAATTCGTTTATTTGCAAAAAACAAGATTTTTTTTTGTTTTTTTATTTGTTTTTTTTAAGAAGAAAACACACACCCTCACACAAGGTAAACGGGAACAATAACCAAATGAGTCACGCTTTGGTCCAAGGGGCTGCCCTCAAACCAGTCTTCGATGATGCATTCGGTGGCCACCTTTTGTCGCGTGACACGGGACAACCGAGAGACAAAGGTGTCGCACGACTTGGGTGGTCACCGAACCAGCGGCTCCTCAAATCATCAAATCAGCCTGCTTTACCATATCAAGAGCAACACAGAGATACCAATGCACAACAAATGACCACAAGCACAAAGGGCTCACAAGTTCCATAATCAACAAAATGTAGGCATCACAAATGATTATCGAATAATGTACACAACATGGATGCATTGGATGTTTTTGACTAAACGAAAGCTTGACCCACTTAACACTTGAAAAACGAGGTTTTCAAGTGAAGTCCCCAGCCAGTCGCCATCGAATGCGCGCTCGCCGAAAATATATATATATAAATATATATATATGGAGTCGCCACGCCGTTTTAAGAGGAAACATTGAAAACCTTTGTTTTAGAGAGAAAACATGAGTTCGGGAGTCGGGTTACGTGTTGGGAAGAGCCGAGAGTTCACCCAACACGCCTCGTCCATAGACGAGTCTTTCAATCAAACACATCCAAGTAAATCCAAAGTGTGTGCAAATATCGATAATAAACGAAATGTGATAAAATGCATCTTATTAATTATGAAACGAGAAATTACATATTGTGAGCCCATTATCTAGGGAGGCCACATCACGATACAAACAAACTAGAACAGTTACAAAGGAAAAGAGTCAGCTTGAGAGATGGGTCATGTGTGTCGCATGACACATCGTACCGATGACCACATGTGTCGCGTGACACGGGATCACTTGGGGACGAAGGTGTCGCGTGACACATATGAGCCTTCTGCGAAACCTCACAATATGAACTCGAAATTAACGAAGCTATACGAGATCTAATTAACAATTTGAATTATGAACGAAAAACATAAACAACATCAAATCGACCCAGGGAGTGTGGATATGGGTAGATCCACACCCCCTTGGGGGCTCAAACACCAAATTCAACCAAATCAATCAATATGAGCTCAATTACACAATCTATGCAAGTTAAACAGAGAGATTGCGATTGGGATTCAAGTAATTCGATAACTAGGATCGATTCTTGAATCCAAACAAAATAGAACTATAAAATTGCAAGGAATTAAATGAGAGAGAGAGAGAGGGTTAGGGAATTGTTACCCTTGTTGATTCCACGAATTCTATATCTAGTCAGATATAGAATCCTTCAATTCTTCGTTGTAGATCTCACAGCTCTGATCCAAGGGTTCCAATCGGTGTAGGTAGAGAATTGAGTTTGGATGAGAGGGATTAGTGGGTTGGAAGGTAGGAGAGAGAGAGGTTTTGTGCTTGGGACGCTCGTTACACTGCTATTTTGGCAGAGTAACAAGAGGCTAGAATTGGGATCCATTTCAATGAGGGGGAGGGTCTTATTTATAGGCCGCGGTTGGTCGCCTTCGTATGTCGCACGACCTTACGCGTCCACTTTCCATGCCTCAAGCTGTCGCGTGACACAAGGTGGCTCAACCGCTTTTGACGCCAAAAACCAGTTTCTGGAACATTCCGGGAAAATACCCAAAAGGTCCAACAGGTTTTATTCCCAAGGGGTCCTTTGGCATGAATGACGTACCAAAAGGTACTTCCTTCGCGGGAAACTCATGGAACGTTTCCGGAAGTCTCGGGATAGGCCGGGAATTTACCAAAACGCCCCTTAATGCAGTTTTATTATATTAAAATGCATCGAAAAGGTTGCGAATTGGATTGGCGTACTTACACTCGGTAAAGGTTACTTTGCCTAGAAGCAAAGAACAGCGGTGTTTCTTATGTTTACCTTTTGGAAGGTTCTAATTTATGGCATGATAAATTAGGTTACGTGAATTTCAACACGATTAAGACGTTAGTGAGTTATGAATAAATTCGATTCAACTGACAAGTGTGAAATTTGCGTGGAAGATAAAATGACTAAGTCATCATTTTCTTCAGTAATACGACACCTCTTGAGCTAGTACAAACTCAAGGTTAGAAAAATTATTTCGTTACTTTTTGATAAGTAAGGATGAAGCATTGATGGCTTTCCAAACTTATAAGAATGATGTTGAAAATCAGCTTAATAAGATTCGAAACGTTAGAAGGAGGGGAATATGCGGCGCCGTTTGAGGATATTTGTGAGGTTTACGACAGTATTCATCAAACGATCGCAACATATTCAACTCAGTCTAATGCAGGAGCTAAATGCAAGAATCATACCCCTAAAGAGATGATAAATGCAATAAGCTCTGACTTAACTGAATTTGTGGGGGAAGCTGTACTGTCATTTTTAATGAGATACCCAAGAAAGGATTTGATAAAACTAATTACAGATTATGGCATAATCGTAAGATGTTTTATAAATACTTTAAGTGTGGGGGTACACCTCAATTGTGGGGATACACCTCAAGTGTGGGGGTACACCTCAAGTGTGGGGGTACGAGCTAAAGTAAAAGTACTTAAGCCAAATACAAGAAATTTGGTATTCCTTAAAATCATATTTGTAACGACCCTGACCCTAGGCACTAATTTTAGTATTATATTATATGCTTTTAATATTAATGTTAATTTTATGTGCTCATTTTATGTCTTTAAATTCTTATTTTAAGATGAGATGGTTGGGAAATGATTTTTTTTTTAAATCTTAGGATTGCAAGAGACATTAAATAAAGCAATTTGGGGAAAGTATAAAAAATAGAAAATAGATAAAGTATGAAGTGTAGTCTAGGTGTATAGTGTAAAGAATTAGAATGGAGGGTTTAATTTAAATGATTGGGAAGGCTTTAGTTATTTAGTGAAGGGGGCCAATTTCTCCCTTCCTCCTAAAACCCTCCAAGTGTCCATCCTCCCATACTTCCCCCTTACCCCTCACCTCCAATCACCTCCTTTATGTACTCTTCCCTATACTTCTTCCATCATTTTCTCTTTCACCTCCTCAAGTATCAAAAAGCCATGGAAGCCCTCTCCCCAATATCTCACCTTCCAAGTGGCTAGCAAGCTTAATCCCCCTCCATTTTCAAATCCGGTTGTACTTTTGAGTTTGGGGCAACTAGGAGAGTTGATCAAGCCAAGAAAATCCTTAATCCACCTCTTATTTCCTAAGGTG
Source organism: Adenophora triphylla var. japonica (assembly GCA_022495995.1). Taxonomy (NCBI): domain Eukaryota; kingdom Viridiplantae; phylum Streptophyta; class Magnoliopsida; order Asterales; family Campanulaceae; genus Adenophora; species Adenophora triphylla. The sequence goes on along the minus strand of JAFEMH010000253.1, from coordinate 49,872 downwards.
AGTTATTATGACTTCTCCTTCTATGTGATGTTCATAAACTATTCAATGTTGTTATTGTTATTGAAATGGTTGTTTGATGCTTGGAAACCTTCTTGGAGTTGAGAAATTTAGTTAATGATTTAGAATGTTGTTGTTGGTTAAGAAAGTGGGTCAAGAGGGTAAGCAAATGGGTGTAATTAAATTAAGAAATTCAAACTTGGAATGTGGTAGTGAAAAGGGTAGAGATTCAAGGGGTAAATGATCTAAAATTAAATCATTTTGGGTTACATGGCTTAGTATGAGAGTTATGAGGTTAGTAAGCCTTCTAAGTTCACAATTTAGTAAGTTTGGGTTTGTGTGGTTCAGCTGCCAAAATCTGGGGAAAATGGCTCGTGGGCGGTCGCCCATGTGGGCTGAGCGGTCGCCCATGACCACAGCAACTATCTCCCTTCCTTTTCAAGCTTGGGCGGTCGCCCAAGTAGGCTTGAGCGGTCGCCCATAACCCCTTTTGGGCGGTCGCCCATGTCCTCCTGAGCGGTCGCCCATGACCCCAGAAACTACCTTCCCTCTTACCCTTGCTTGGGCGGTCGCCCATACCCCTTTGGGCGGTCGCCCATATTGACAGAAATTGGTCCAATTCCTTGTCCTTCTGAATTTTAAATAGTAACCTCCTAGCATGATCCTTAACCAAAATAAAGTAATGGAACCTAACCTTTCCGGAATATGAATTAATCCCTTAACCTAGAGTAAAGTAGAATGTATGAGATACTTAATGACACCTTGAAGGGGTTAAAGGGAACTAAGGAAGCCCTTTAAATATGATTCAGGCATTGTTCGGCAATCTTGTTTGACCACTTATTAAATATGACTTCCACTTGGTAAAGTTAACTTGGATCCTTATAGAGATCATGTATTATTGAATATTGTCTAAGTGTGGTTAGTTGCTGATACTTTGTTACTTCACTTGAGTACATATTCATTGTTGGTTTTATGCTTAATGTATTACATAAATGTTGCACTATGATATTGGTTGAACATGAGTATATTTTACCATGTTGCTATGTTGCTTATCCCCTTTATGGATTATATTTCAAGTAACTATTATGTGCTTGATAATTTGTTAATCAGCTGATGTTGGGGGTATAACATAATACGATCAATTATGGAAGTGTGACCTAATGTGATCGGATTATGTTATATCTGTAACCGTCCCCTCCTGTGGCCACAGGTCGGGGTTATAGCATCTGTAGTGAGCCAAAAGCCTTACAGAGTTGCTACTATCTTATATGGTTTCCTGAAAAATGGGTCTTATAAGATGTGAGTATTGCTTAAGCAGCTCACCTAAGATTGGAGTATTATACCCAATGTTGTACGACTATTTTTCAGACGGGAAAAGGTAAATCAAGGTAATGGAAGGCGTTTACATTTTTTCCCAATGTGTTGTATGCAACTTGTTATGTGTTGCATTTTATTTGGCATATTGCTGCATTCATAATAGCTTGCTGAGATTTATTCTCACCCCTCTCCCTTTAATGTTTTTAGATCATGAGACAGGCGGACCGGCCAAGTGAGGACGGAAAGGAGTTCGGATGTGGTATTTTGGGTTTGTCGAGGTACGTATAGGTTGGCGTAGAAAATGTATTTCGGTATAATTCCTTTGTGGAGTTGGTGTGTATAAAACTTAGTTTCTACATTATAACTAAAGTCTTTTGTAATTAAAGTAGGTTGTTACTTTTACAAGTTATTCAACTCTTTCTTTCGAGTAGAGAGGAATGAAGTTATTTGGGAATGGTTTTGTTAAGTATGTTTAAGTTGTAAGTTAAATCAAAGTTTTAAAAAGTTTAGGTGATTTGAGTTCTATTGGGGACGCTTTAACTCGGGACACGTGTAGGTTCCGGGTCGGGGTCCTCATAGTTGGTATCAGAGCTCGGTTAGAGTTCTCGGGTAGAGTCTAGCTGAGTGAGAGTGTGTGATAACTGACGTCGAGGGTTTAATGCAGGAATTTGTTCAATGACAGAAAATGATAATGACCAACCAAAGAATCAAGGAAATGTGAGCAATATGGAGAGATAGATTCCTCCACAATCATTTGAGGTATATTACCTGTCTCCGGAGTTAGGGGTCATACTTTTCTAAATTCCCGTTCATTTTGTTCTCATGTGGCATTACATTTTGCTTTATTTGCATAAATGGCCTAAGAGTTGCCTTATGTGCTGGAGGTTCTACTCTTATGGGAGAGTACCTCGAATCATTCTTGATTATCATGATAATTGTGATTAAGTGGGCATGGATTGCCGGTGGATGTGGTAGAGATACCAATCCGTGAATTATTGTTATATTGACCTGAAATATTTGAGTAGTTGTTGTGTTTGGGGAGGACTGTCGCAAGAAGCGAGTCTCCTTATCTATATTTGATTTGCCTTCGTGTGTAGTTGAAGCGGATAAGTCATTAATTGATATTATGTCACATACGCGTAAATGTCGAAAGTAGGGCCTAAGGAATGTGAAGGTTATTTGGGTTATGTGTTATATTTGAGTAAAGACACTTAAATTATCTCATGTACCGGTGGTAAATAAATTGGTGAACTCTTAGTTGAGGTTAGGTATGTGGCCTAATTAAGAGCGATTTATGGTTGTATAACTTGCGTGAGTATTTATACATTGGTGTCTCGTGGTGGAGACTATATATAGGAGACTAGTATTGAAAGTGATAGTCTAAGTGGGATTATATGGTTTATAAGATATCGCGAATACGAGTTCTTATAGAACTGACATATATTTGCCTTATGTGCTATAAGTATATTCTCTAATGAGAGATTGATTGTATTCTTGCTACTAATTTGAATAGAAAATCAGATATTCTTGTAGGTGATATCACCCTATAAGTTGACTAAGTGGTGTTTCCCATGTGAGTTTCGGGTTCCCATCAGGTATCATGCCAGGATATTGAGGCTTTGAGTTGATATAAGGTACTATTTTGGTATTCGGATCCCTAGATAGGGGACACTAATTGGGATGATGGAATTGATGATTCAACTTGGGAAATTATTTGATAAAAAAGATAATTAGCTTAGCGAATCTCCAAAAGGATAAATTAGTACTATATTTAGAAAAGATGATACTTGGTGGTTATTTATAGATTAGAGAGATCTCAAATAGGTAACTGTGAAGAATAAGTATTCGTTATCCCTTGTTGATGATTTGTATGACTGATTTTAGAAACTAGTAGAATACTCAATGGTTATTAGTTGAATTTTTCGGAGTGTTACAATTACAGTGAATAATTGTTTTAAGGATATACTTAAGACAACATTTGTATCTAGTATGAACGTTTTGATTTGTAGGTGTGTATTAGCTATGGAGAGGTAAATATGGTAAATGTGAAGAAGTATAATAGATATAGTTATTGGTGACTTAAAGGATCAACTTCAGGAATTGGTAATATATGTATATGGTTTGTTTTGAGAAATGATTATCATTAGTTGAGAAAATAAAATGATGATGAATCTTATTGGAAGACAGGATACTTTAGGATGATTACACCCTATAGGTCGACTTAGTGGCGTGACTCATATGAGGAATTGGTGTGATGCTTGGAAGATATTGACGTTATACGAATTTTGAGTTTGTTGATGGTTAGTGAGAGGTAAGTTAGTTTATACTGTTAATGTTTAATCGCAATTTGGGAATGATTGATCTATATGAGTTTCAATTATATTTTCTTATTAGGAAATCATGGTAATTGATCGGAAACTTGATGTATGTAATACGTTGTTACTAAGTACAATACCAATATCAAAGGTAGAGAATAGATGACTCAAATTAAGTAAAAGTGTTGAATATTCAACTTAAGAAATTATTGAATTGAGGATGAGTTACCAAGTTTATTATCTTAATGAATGTTTTAGTGAATTATAGAAGATAGTATTAGTATTACGAGATTTTGTTTTCTTATAGAGAATCTGACTAAGTATAAATATTATGAGTGGTGGCTACACTATAAATAGAGGTCAAACAAGAATATTTTGTTAGAATTGTTTTAAATGTGCTTTACAACTTTGGATGGTATATTGAACTTCGGTATGAGCATTTGTGCCCTTCGGGGATAGTTTGATTTATTAAGGTCAGTGAACCATTTTTGTGTACATTAAAATTTGGGAGTAATTTAATTATCTACCACTGGTATGGACGGTTGTAGATAATTAAATCACTCGAGTTAGTTTTGTTAGCTTATCAATCTTTTAAAAATTTCTTAAAATTGTGAGTGGTTTAGTTAATTAAAACTGGTATGAGCCGGTTTTAAATAAATAAACCATTCTAGTCTCACTGGATCTCTTTTTATCTATCCTTTGGAATTCTGAAAGATGTTGTAAATTTTAGAAAGACTTGGTATTCTAAAGATATAATTTGTACAGAAGCAAGTAGAAAGGCAACCTAGTTTCCCTATAGTGATTAATTATATTAAAGTTTTGATCCGAGAAATGATTTGATAAATTGTGGGGTTATTAATGTGACGGTCGCAGTAGACTCGGTTTTTGTATTGGAGTTGGATCAGCTCCGTTGTGGGCGGCCAACCATTTGATTTGGATATTGATCTGTCACTGGACCTGAACATAATTGGAGCATTGAACTGTGAAATATGGTCGATTAATATTCCGTTTATGGAATCAGAGTCTTATTAGCATGTCCATATTTATTATTCCATGGGCAGTTGTTTAATGTTGTATTATGAGAACTGCGGATAAGATAATTGAAATAACTCGTTTCAAGTGAGTCAAGACATAAGGTGGTTTGATCACAAATGTGAAAATAGAATTTTGACGTTGGAAGATTTATTAGAACATTTAGAGTTCTAGATTGAACTTGAGAGTATTATCACGATGGATTTTGTGATTGAGTTACCTTGGAAGTAAAAAAGGTATGTTGTTTTGTTTATAGAAAGTTGATTTGTAGTTCCTACTCATTATATAGGAATATAGTGATGAGATTCTTTGATCAAGTCCTCATATATGTTAGGGGATAGTTTGATTGTATAAATCCCATAGTATTAAATGGATTGGATAGACATCAATTGGGGAAGGTCCTTTTGAAATGTATGAATGCTATTAAGTTTAACCTTGCGAAAATTTGAGGAATCATTACTTATTGTTGAGGATATGCTACGGGCATGTACAATGGATGTTAGTAGTCGATAGGACGTATGGTTACCAGTGGTTGGGTGCGTATAATAGTAGTTATCATTCTAGCATTGAGATAAAACTGTATGAGGCGTGGTTCGGGAAGAAAATATCGATCTCCAATTTGTTGGGGTGAGGTTGGTGAAGCAAGGCCTAAGGTAAATTGGCGCCAAAGTTTGTTAATCCATTTGAAGTTTTAGAAAAGGTTGGTGATTTGACTTATAGACTGGCTTGGAGCAGCTTATAGAGTATTCGAAGTTTTAAATGCAATATCGTATTTGGTGACATAAGTTGTAATACTTTTATTTATTTATATTTTTATTGAGGTCGTGAAAATTCGGGTTAGTGATATTTGTATGGTATTCTTGGAACATTAAGTTGTAATATCGTATTATTAATGAAATTAGAAATCTTGGGGAAGAATCACAACATTGAAGAGACTATTTGGGAATTGAAGTCTGAGGGATACATAAGTAACCGAGGCGGGTTGAACATTTAGGTAAGTGACAGTCAAATTCGGGACGAATTTTCTTTAAGGGGGAGTGAGTGTAACGATCCTGACCCTAGGCACTAATTTTAGTATTATATTATATGCTTTTAATATTAATGTTAATTTTATGTGCTCATTGTATGTCTTTAAATTCTTATTTTAAGATGATATGGTTGGGAAATGATTTTTTTTTAAAATCTTAGGATTGCAAGAGACATTAAATAAAGCAATTTGGGGAAAGTATAAAAAATAGAAAATAGATAAAGTATGAAGTGTAGTCTAGGTGTGTAGTGTAAAGAATTAGAATGGAGGGTTTAATTTAAATGATTGGGAAGGCTTTAGTTATTTAGTGAAGGGGGGCCAATTTCTCCCATCCTCCTAAAACCCTCCAAGTGTCCACCCTCCCATACTTCCCCCTTACCCCTCACCTCCAATCACCTCCTTTATGTACTCTTTCCTATACTTCTTTCATCATTTTCTCTTTCACCTCCTCAAGTATCAAAAAGCCATGGAAGCCCTCTCCCCAATATCTCACCTTCCAAGTGGCTAGCAAGCTTAATCCCCCTCCATTTTCAAATCCGGTTGTACTTTTGAGTTTGGGGCAACTAGGAGAGTTGATCAAGCCAAGAAAATCCTTAATCCACCTCTTATTTCCTAAGGTGAGTTATTATGACTTCCCCTTCTATGTGATGTTCATAAACTATTCAATGTTGTTCTTGTTATTGAAATGGTTGTTTGATGCTTGGAAACCTTCTTGGAGTTGAGAAATTTAGTTAATGATTTAGAATGTTGTTGTTGGTTAAGAAAGTGGGTCAAGAGGGTAAGCAAATGGGTGTAATTAAATTAAGAAGTTCAAACTTGGAATGTGGTAGTGAAATGGGTAGAGATTCAAGGGGTAAATGATCTAAGATTAAATCATTTTGGGTTACATGGCTTAGTATGAGAGTTATGAGGTTAGTAAGCCTTCTAAGTTCACAATTTAGTAAGTTTGGGTTGTGTGGATCAGCTGCCAAAATCTGGGGAAAATGGCTCGTGGGCGGTCGCCCATGTGGGCTGAGCGGTCGCCCATGACCACAGCAACTATCTCCCTTCCTTTTCAAGCTTGGGCGGTCGCCCAAGTAGGCTTGAGCGGTCGCCTATAACCCCTTTTGGGCGGTCGCCCATGTCCTCCTGAGCGGTCGCCCATGACCCCAGAAACTACCTTTCCTCTTACCCTTGCTTGGGCGGTCGCCCATACCCCTTAGGGCGGTCGCCCATGTTGACAGAAATTGGTCCAATTCCTTGTCCTTCTGAATTTTAAATAGTAACCTCCTAGCATGATCCTTAACCAAAATAAAGTAATGGAACCTAACCTTTCCGGAATATGAATTAATCCCTTAACCTAGAGTAAAGTAGAATGTTTGAGATACTTAATGACACCTTGAAGGGGTTAAAGGGAACTAAGGAAGCCCTTTAAATACGATTCAGGCATTGTTCGGCAATCTTGTTTGACCACTTATTAAATATGACTTCCACTTGGTAAAGTTAACTTGGATCCTTATAGAGATCATGTATTATTGAATATTGTCTAAGTGTGGTTAGTTGCTGATACTTTGTTACTTCACTTGAGTACATATTCATTGTTGGTTTTATGCTTAGTGTATTACATAAATGTTGCACTATGATATTGGTTGAACATGAGTATATTTTACCATGTTGCTATGTTGCTTATCCCCTTTGTGGATTATATTTCAAGTAACTATTATGTGCTTGATAATTTGTTAATCAGCTGATGTTGGGGGTATAACATAATACGATCAATTATGGAAGTGTGACCTAATGTGATCGGATTATGTTATATCTGTGACCGTCCCCTCCTGTGGCCACAGGTCGGGGTTATAGCATCTGTAGTGAGCCAAAAGCCTTACAGAGTTGCTACTATCTTATATGGTTCCCTGAGAAATGGGTCTTATAAGATGTGAGTATTGCTTAAGCATCTCACCTAAGATTGGAGTATTATACCCAATGTTGTACGACTATTGTTCAGACGGGAAAAGGTAAACCAAGGTAATGGAAGGTGTTTACAGTTTTTCCCAATGTGTTGTATGCAACTTGTTATGTGTTGCATTTTATTTGGCATATTGCTGCATTCATAATAACTTGCTGAGATTTATTCTCACCCCTCTCCCTTTAATGTTTTTAGATCATGAGACAGGCGGACCGGCCAAGTGAGGACGAAAAGGAGTTCGGATGTGGTATTTTGGGTTTGTCGGGGTACGTATAGGTTGGCGTAGAAAATATATTTCGGTATAATTCCTTTGTGGAGTTGGTGTGTATAAAACTTAGTTTCTACATTATAACTAAAGTCTTTTGTAATTAAAGCAGGTTGTTACTTTTACAAGTTATTCAACTCTTTCTTCCGAGTAGAGAGGAATGAAGTTATTTGGGAATGGTTTTGTTAAGTATATTTAAGTTGTAAGTTAAATCAATGTTTTAAAAAGTTTAGGTGGTTTGAGTTCTATTGGGGACGCTTTAACTCGGGACACGTGTAGGTTCCGGGTCGGGGTCCTCACAATATTTCCTTGAAGTAAAAAGGAAATAATATAAGTTTAAGAAGAGAACTTATAAAACTGTAAAAGATTTATCTTAATAGTAAGATGAACTAAGACACATTTTGTGGACAAAAGAAGCTAGTATTTTGGTCCTAATTTTCTATGGTAGAAAATTAAACGAAAACTGTTAAATAATGTTGTTAACATTTAAATGAATAGTTCATCATATATTTGGAAGTTGGTTGATCTTCTTTCATAATGCGAACCGTTGAGTTGAAAATTGGTCCTTAAAAGGGAATATTTGAAAGATGAATCTATAGACGGGAAACTCTTGAAAGATAAGACTTTCAAGAAGTGTAGTCAAGGGAGTTAGAATTTCAAAATATAGAAGGAAAATAATCTTGAGAAATAAACTCTATTGAGACAGATTTTAATCTGAAAAAGCAGATTATTGATCTCGAAAGTGAGACTCTTGAGATATAGAATCTGAAGAGAAAAGATTCTTAAAGTAATAGACTCTTTAATGGTAGAATCATAAGAGTTAGATAAATTCTTCAAGATAGACTCTCGAATAAGCTAAATTTTTGAGAAGTAACAGATAGATTCTTGAGAGATGGAATTTATAAGGTAGAATCTTGAGAGGTAATCTCTGTAAAATAGATTCCTGAGAGGTAGACTCTAAGGAGGTCAAACCACTTATAGATATTGAATACTTTGAAAGTCGGACCGATACAGAGATGCTAACCACTCGAAGAAACTGACCGATAGAAGAATTTGATCACTCAAAAGGATTGACCATTCTAGAGAGACTAAAAGTCTAAATAAAAATTGTAATAAATCACTTAGTATAGTCAAAGTATTTGGAGTACTTAAAGATATTCTTATGATTACAGATTACATTAAATGAGATATTCAATAGTATGAAAAGAATATACTAATTGAATATCAGACACAAATAAACTCCAAGGTTAAAAAAATGTTCACAATAAATGGAGCAGCGGTGTCAAATTTCCAAGACAACATCGATTCAGTAAGAAATCTGAGTCGATAGCGTTAGATAAAGATAAAAGTTGAATGGTCTTGGAAGATATTCCTTTGTGGAATAAGTTTCTGTCTACATGACCTAAGACATTGTGACGACAATGAGAAATAGGAAAAGGTGTAGAACATCGTGATAAGTCAAGACACAATGGTCATTGACATATTACCATAAGACAATTGATCTCAAATGGGACTGTCACAACTGGCCATGTGAAGTCAAAAACGGATCCGTATACCAAAGGGTATGAATAGGAGAACAAATTGTTTGGTAAGGGGAATGAGGTTCAAAACCCACACAAACAAAGAAATCCATAGTGGACACTCAACCTTGAGAATTGGAGATCCCATGCCCTTGGTTCAATGAGACAACTAAATTATGGAAATTCTATTATGTGCACTTAGAACTCATTATAACTCATTCTCAGAAGCCATCTAAGTGCTAAAACACCTGATGACGTGTGGTGAGGATAAGCTTAAAGCTTTTAATGATTCCTATACCTAAGTGGTGGAGTATAGCAGGACACTCTTTATGGAAGATCACCTATATAAGTGAGAAGTAATAAGGCCGCTTCTAAATTGAAACACTTATGAATAAAGAACGGTTCAGGGCCGAAATGGACAAAACATGAGAACAAAACGTGTTAGAGTTGTTATTGTGTGAGTAATATTGTCTTGGTATACACTATACAGTCACTAGTTCAAAGCGTCTCGCTACCAAATGGCTAGTATATCTGATAGTATTTCACTAGGGAAGGTTCAAGGCCATAAGCTACCTATCCCGATGCAATAATATTTTACCGAAACTTCCAGACGAGTCTGCATTCATGCTTGCATTAATTTGTCATTCATGTGAGGGATTGTTGCAATTTTGGTTTTGTAAAAGTGAGGTTTGACCGACTTTTGACCAAGAATTCCCATTGGGTTCCATTTTAGAAAAATGAAAATTGATTGCATATTAATAATCTATATTTGGAGTAGATTAATTTGATATATTTATTTTCTCAAAATCAATTAGTGGTGAATGAGAAATTAATGTTCAAAGTATGCAAAAAGAAATGGGTATATGAAGAGTTTATGGGATATGGAATAATTATCCCACATTGCTTAAAGATGTAAAGTAATGATAGTTTATAAGTGGATCCATCCAAAGGAGTAGTCAACAAATTGATCTCCTTGGGCCAACCTAGGTGAACCATTGGGCCAACCATGCAAGGAGTAGCCCAATTGTGCCAGTTTTGTACTAGCTCAATTTGGACCACACCCGCGAAGCCCGCGAAGGTCGCAATGGGCGCTTTGAGGCGCACACTTTGCACTTCGCATCGTCGCTAGGAGCTAAGGAGCCTTAAACTTTTGACAAAAGTTGGCTCGGTTCATGATTCGATTCAGTCCAAGGCAGGTGAGGCGGGTTCGGCTTAGGCAATGGTTGTTCGGTCCATTTAGTTCGTGGGCTGGTGGCAACTTGGGGCGGTTTGGATTGGGCCGAGGTCCAGTTGGGTTCAACAAAGGTGGGCCGGCGGATCCGAATTGGAGCAGTTTGGGTTGTGATGGTTCTTGAAAAGGTGGGCGTGACCCATGCCTTTTCAAATAGGCGGGTCAAGGCTGTTGGGCCGACCCAGAAGATCTCCTCCCTCCATCTAGATCTAATCTAACGGTCCAAAATCCACCAGACACCAATTGTGTTTATTCCCAATGGGTACAACAACTCTTCATACACTATAAATAGACTCCCTGATTTAACAAATCAATTCACTCAATCATTCCTTCACTTCACATATTCTCTCTCTCTTCTCACTATAAGTAGAGAATCACATATCTCACAGAGTTAACTAACTCGGTTAGATATTTAACTGAATTATGAAATTCAGTCACAGAATTCAAGAAATTTTTAACATCATGAAGTACAAGATAGAGCATCTTGTTGCATAAGTTTCTTCAAAGTCTGAAAGTGTCAAACACGAATTTTTCTTCGTCGAAGTCGTTAATTTGGAGTGCTCATATTAACGATTGTAAAATCGTTTTATCTTGAGAGAAGATTGTCGCGACCATTAGCACCAGTGCGGGACAATATCTTCTTGCGGAAATTGTGTCCTACACAAGACTCGACTTCTTTAATTACTCGATTTGCTTTAATTTCTGCATTCTAATTTATCTTTATTTCCTGTCCCGTTAATTATTTTATGGTTCATTATTTATTTGTCATTTCGCTAAATCCAAGAAAGCCTTATTTATTGTTATATAATAAATTTTCCCAACAAACTTTTACTTTTGTGATCAACTTAATGAAATTTTGACCAAAAATTTTAAGAAATTCTTGCTATCTCGGTGCAATTCAAAAACTGTTATTAATTTATCATTAGAAATGCTATCAATAAGAGTTTTTAAATTTGCATATGATAATTAGATTTCTATAAAATTATGATTGAATTAATCATAATAATTAAAATGAGGAAGGAGTATCAATTTCTTAGGTAAACTATGCATATGATACCATTTAAGTTTATAATAAAGTTTTAAGAAAAAAAGTTAATTTTCCCTTTTGGGCTCTAAATGATAGTGGACCGACAGACTTGGTCTAGTAGCCGTTGAAGCAAATTAAGGACCATTTCGTTGTTTAATAATTCGAGATATAACCATAGGCCCATAATAAACAAAGCAGAATATGGGCTTTGAGATTGATTAAAAATGGGCCGTACTAAATAAATCCCAAAAAGCTATGAGTAAACCCCATTGCTAAGTTTACCCCAAATAAATTGTACACACCTTCTTATTTTCCCTTTATACCTTTGAAGTCATTTAAACCCAAATGGTTTCCTTTTTTATTTTCGTTAGGATTTAGGCAAATTTTTTGCTTTAGATGCTTGATTTTAGTGAATTTTGTTGGAATAATGCTTGATTGTAAAAAAATTGTGGAGGATTTGGATTTAGGTAGGGTCGGCCATCACCTGTCGACTTTTGGCTTAAAGGTCGGCCATCGCCGACTTTTGGTTTAAAGGCCCACAACCGGCCGACTTTTGGCTTAAAAGTCGGCCACCACCGGCCGATTCTGGGAAAAAAGAAATTATAATTCACCTAATTTTTTTTGAAATTATATTCAAAAATCATTTGTATGAGCTAAATAAGTCATATACCTAAAAGAAATTATAATTTTTATTGAAATTATACTCTAAAAATTATATACATATTTTTTTTAAAAAAATTATATATATTCAAGACAAGATTAAAAAGAGCAAATAATTTTTGGAGTATAATTTCAAAAAAAATTATAAGACTTATTTAGCTCATGCAAATGATTTTTGTAGTATAATTTCAAAAAAATAGGTGAATTTTATGAAAAAAACAAGGGGTCGGCCAGTGGTGGATGACTTTTTATTAAAAAGTCATCCGGGTGTGGTGGAAAAAATTACAAAAAGTCGGTCGGGTGTGGTTGACTTTTTTCCCAGAATCGGCCGGTAGTGGCCGACTTTTAAGCCGAAAGTCGTCCGGGTGTGGCCGACTTTTAAGCCCAAAGTCGGCTGGTGATGGCCGACTCTGGTAATTTTCGTTTTTTTTTAGTTTGATTTCTAAATGTAAAATGTAATCACATTTATATAGTGATATAGTAAAGAAAGATTTTCATTTCATCCATGATTCTTGGTTTTGATTTAAACAAAATGTTAAAATTTTGAGAATGGTTTTTTTTTTTTTTTTTTTTTTTGATAGAGAGAGAAAGTAAGGAGCTGAAAATGGGGGGGGGGTGGGGGGAGTGGTGAATGGAGTGGGGTTGGGGGGGAGAGTGGTGAATGGAGTGAATGGGAGAAGATGAACAAAGGGGTAAAAAAGTAATTAACCTCAATGACATTTTTGTAATTGATTCATATAGGGTTTACTCATAGATTTTGGAGATTTATATAGTAACCCTCTTAAAAATCTGTCAAGCCCAACAATCTAATAATGTGCTTTATATTTATTTAAAATTTCACCTTTGTCTAAACAAACAGTGACCAGTAAATACCTTCTCTTAAACGTCTCCATATTGTAAACAATAACAACATTGAAAAATAACTTCATATATATATAAAAAAGTTACATATCATGTATAAAAAAATAGTTACATATAGTCGATGACTTAGGTAAAAAAAAAAAAATTCAAAATTCTGAGATGGGCTGAAGCCCACATCAATTACACACTACTAGATCCGCCCATAACGTCTCCCGAGTTAATAAGGGCCAAATAATTTATATATGCAACATATTTTTGAAATGTTAGTTATGATAAATGAGGTGTTAAAAATTATAACGAAATACCAATGTGAAATAATTTTCCGTTACCTCCATCATCCCTCTCAAACCCAAAATAATTCATTGCCTAACCACCACCATTCTACAACCATTATAACAAGCATCATTTCGCTACTATAACCACCACCCTATAAAGTCACCCATTCCATTATAAAGTCACCCATTGCGAAGGTTGTGAACAAGTGGGAAAGGGCGGCAACTGTGAGCAAGTGGTGCAGGGGAAAAGGACAGCGACAATGTTCACTACCCGTACTACCTGTTGGTGATTGATGTTATAACATATCTAGGTAGAAAACAGAAAATAAATCAATTACACAACACAACGATAGAAAAAATTACGTCCTAATTCCTCAATATAACCTAATCTATGTCCTAAGACAATAAATCATATTTACCTCCTAATCCTATACAATAAAATAACTAACCATATAATCCCTCTAACAATAAATAAAAATCCCACCCTCTCAGATTACACCCACATTCCCCTCTACCCCAAATAAAACCCTACCCTCCTCTCTCTCTCTTCCCTTCCTCTCCGGCGACCGTCTCCCTCCCAAACTCCGGCGAACGTCTCCCTCCTCAACTCCGGCGTTCATCTACCCCACCTCTCCCCCTCATCCGGCGACTTGTCCCCTTCCTTTTTTGTCCAACTCTGACCACTTACACCAGTAAAACAACTCTGGTTGTCTCCTTCTCTGGTAAGCTTTCTCTATCACACTCTGTCTATCTCTCTGCTTTCTCTACCATTGCCTCCGCTCATCGCTCCGATCAACGAACCCATATCCACCGGTAAACTCTCTATCCACCACCGTCGACAACCCTTTCCACTTACTCTCTTTCGGCCCCTATTTCCGACCATCACAAATCTGTCCACCTACTTGTTTGCCAGTAGATCTCTTTCCGGCGACTGTGGGCCATTCTCTACATATACACACTTGGCGGTCGTACTCTTTTAAGTTTCGATTGATCATTCAACAGCTTCAGCCTCTATAGTCTACCAAGACGCAGTTCCGACTGCCATTCCGATCGTCTTCAGCCCCTATCTTTGAAAATGATGAAAGAATGAATGCAGGAAAAGCAAAAAAAAAATTAAAAATGGTGATGGGCAGCAGATGTTGCTGTTTGGTTAAGAGAGAGAAAGGTAAATGGACAAATTGATGTTTGGTTGTGAAAATTGGAGGAAAAGTTAAGGGTAGGGAAATAAATGTGACCATATTCTCATTTGGTGTTTTTTTCAAGAAGCTTTCAAATTCTTGATATGAAAGATTGACAAAAATGAAGGTGGCGTGTGATTAATTATAATGGGTGGTGGGCTCTATGAGAAAATAAAAAGAAATGTTTAAACAAGAAGAATCTTGTTTTTGAAAATTGAAACCAAAACTAAGTGATAATATTTGAGAAATTATTAAGTTACTATTAAGTTATAATTGATTATGTTTGTATGCAACAAATTAAACTAGAATAATAATTATTTATAAATATAATATTATTAAATGTGAACAACTGAGATACTATTACTTGTTCAATGAACAACTTGTTCATCGTAGTTGGTCGTCGATCGTAGTTGCCAGTCATCTTAGTTGACACAACTGAAAACTTCTTTGAAGTTTAGTGAAAAATGATAACAATCGAGAATTTTTCAATTGTTGGTCGCTAGATTAGGTCGCGGGAGTTGGTTGTGTTTTTACTAGTTGACAACTAAAAATGATTGGCAATTGAGAATTATTTATAGCTAAGAACAATCGAGAAAATCTCTACATAAAAACTGAGACCAACTCAAAAGTTCTCAATTGTTTGGTCGTTAGAATTTGGTCGCCGATCGGAGTGGTCACTGGAGTTGGTCGTCAGACAGAGTAGGTGGTCGCTAAAGTTGTTACCAGAGTTGGTCGTTGAGAGGTCACCGGATTTGGTGGTTACTGGAGTGCTCGTCGGAGTTTGTCGTGTTATTACTGATAGGTTCTCGGTTGTTTGGTCGCCAGAGTTGGTGGTTGCTGGAGTTGATTGTGTTCTTAGTATTTTAGTTGACAACTGAGAACTTATTGATAAGTTAAGTTCTTATTTGTTTGATCGCCGAATTTGGTGGTCGTCGGAGTTGATCGTATTCTTAGTAGTTTATTTGACAAATGAGAACTTACTGATAAGTTCTCGATTGTTTGGTCGCCGGAGTTGATAGTCGTCGAAGTTGATCGTGTTGTTAGTAGTTTAGTTGACAACTGAGAACTTACTGATAAGTTCTCAGTTGTTTGGTCGTTGGAGTTGGTGGTCGTCGAAGTTAATCGTGTTCTTATTAGTTTAGTTGACAACTGAGAACTTACCGATAAGTTAAGTTATAAGTTGTTTGGTCGCCGGAGTTGGTGGTCGCCAGAGTTGGTGATCGTCGGAGTTGATCGTGTTCTTAGTAATTTAGTTGACAACTGAGAATTTACTGATAAGTTAAGTTCTCAGTTGTTTGGTCGCCGGAGAGATCGCCGTATTTTTGGTGATCGTCGGAGTTGATCGTGTTCTTTGTAGTTTAGTTGACAACTGAGAACTTACTGATAAGTTATCAGTTGTTTAGACGCCAGAGTTGGTGATCGCCAGAGTTGATCTTGTTCTTAATAGTTTAGTTGACAACTGCGAACTTACTGATAAGTTCTCGGTTGTTTAGTCGCCGGAGTTAGTGATCGCCAGAGTTGATCGTGTTCTTAGTAGCTTAGTTGACAACTTTGAACTTACTATTAAGTTCTCGGTTGTTTAGTCGCCGGAGTTAGTGATCGCCGGAGTTGATCGTGTTCTTAGTAGTTTAGATGACAACTAAGAACTTACTGATAAGTTAAGTTCTCAGTTGTTTGGTCACCGGAGAGGTCGTCGGAGTTGGTGATCGCCGGAGTTGATCGTGTTTTTAGTAGTTTAGGTGACAATTGAGAACTTACTGATAAATTCTCAGTTTTCTAGTCACCGGAGTTGGTGATCGCCGGAGTTGATCATGTTCTTAGTAGTTTAGTTGACAACTGAGAAATTACTGATAAGTTAAGTTCTTAGTTGTTTGGTCGCCGGAGTGGTTGCCGGAGTTGGTGATCACCGGAGTTGATCGTGTTCTTAGTAGTTTAGTTGACAGATGAGAACTTACTGATAAGTTAAGATCTCAGTTGTTTGGTTGCCAGAGAGGTCGCCGGAGTTGGTGGTTGCCGGACTATGTGATCGTCGGAGTTGATCATGTTCTTAGTAATTTTAGTTGACAACTGAGAACTTACTGATAAGTTAAGTTCTCAATTGTTTGGTCGCCGGAGAGGTCGCCAGAGTTGGTGGTCGTCGGGGAGGTCGTTGGAGTTGGTGGTTGTTGGAGTTGATCGTGTTATTAGTAGTTTAGTTGACAACTGAGAACTTACTGATAAGTTAAGTTCTCAGTTGTTTGGTCACCGGAGAAGTCGCCGACGTAAAAAATAAAAATAAAAAATTGCAGGAGTTGGTCGCCTTAGTTGATGGTTGCCGAAGGTGTTGACTGTAGAAGATGGGGAGGGTGTGACCCGAGAAAAAGTAAATTGATAAACATGATGAAATTAGTAAAATGATTGGAAGGTGAACTTAGTAAAATGATGGGAGGGTGTCCTTATTTAGTTAGGAATTTTATGGTTAAATGAAATATTACTTGTAATGTTAGGTAAAATTGATATGTTTGAGGGATTATATGGTAAATCCCCCACAACGATATACGTGATTTACCAACTTGGTTACGTGATGTAGATGAGAAGGGCAAGAATATTATTATGAACTTGCAATCACCGAATACAATATCTAATCTAATTCACGAATTCTTGATCACAAGAATTCATAACCGTGCAAACCTTAGATTTAGAGAAATAGAGAGATAAGAAATTTTTTATAACACCTAGAATTATTGATCTATCATAATAGGAATTACATCATAAAAAACTGCTAAGGGCTTATTTATACTGTCTATTCCTAACCCTGCACGATTTTCTAATGCTGCACCAATTCTGTCGTGATCAGGCCTGAAACCACCTTGGGCGCGATCGCCCCGTCCGCCCAAACAGCTCCCGCGCGATTACCCCAAAATGGGCACAATCGCTTCACTTCGACAGAGACTCGACAGAGACTTGGCGCGATCGCGTATCCCATGCACGCGCGGTCGCTTCAGCTGCTTGTCACAGGAATTACCGATTTGTCATTTGTTCAATCCTATAATTTGTTCCCAAATTAGATGGCATCAAACCCAACATTTGAGGATAGGGATCATCAAGAGACGACGTAGGGGAAGGGAGAGAGGGGAAGGAGGGAAAGATTTGGGGTGAGTTGAGAGGATAAGGCGGTGACGAAGGGTGGAAGTGTGGGAGTGGGAGAGGTGATGGAGGATGACGGGAGGTTGGGATAGGGCGCTGGGAAGGGGAGAAGCTGGGGAGGGTGTAGGTGGAGTGACATAGAACAAGTAGCAGGCATGTTTCTAACTAAGTTGGATAGTTCGAGAAAATTCTGGAAAAACATGAAGTAGAAGGGTGTAAAGTGTGAGTTTTGTGCCATAAAATTCAAGTTTGATAGACAAAACTTTAAATTGACTTAACTTTTGCTTTCAAATGAGTTACGGAACACACAAATAGTTAAAGCGAGAGTGCCGAGAACTACATGTCTCATCAAGGCCAGAGAACGTGATATAATTGGTATTTTGGGGTCGAAAGGGTTTTTATGTAGTTTAGGCTCCGTTTGTTTCATGTAAAACATTTTCCGGAAAATGTTTTTACTTGTTTTCGGGTGTTTGTTTCAAGTAAAATGTTTTCCGAAAAATGTTTTACCTACTTTCGAGTGTTTGGTAACCACTTGTAAAAGAAATTCAAATGTAAAACATTTTACAAGGATGTAAAAAAAGGAGGTTTTCTTTGTAAAATGATTTACCAATTTCAAATTCGTAAATCATTTTACAACTCTTGTTCTTGGCCTTAATGTACAACTCATATTACCCTCGGTACAACATAATAATAATAATAATAATTAAAAAAAAAAATTTAACTGCCCCCACCCACCCCCCCCACCCCCCCCACCAAAAAAAAAAAAATTTTTTTTTTTGGAAACCGCCCCACCTACCCCCGCCTACCCCACCCCCACCCCCCAAAAAAAAAAAAATTTTTTTATTTTTTTTGGAAACCGCCCACCCACCCCGCCTACCCCACCCCCCACCCCCACCCTCCCCCAATTTTTTTTTTTTTTGGAAACCGCCCCACCCGCCCCGCCTACCCTACCCTCACCCCAAAAAAAAAAAAAAAAAATTTTTTTTTTTTTTTGGAAACCGCCCCACCCACCCCCTGCCTATCCCACCCCCCTACCCACCCCCACCCCCACCCCCCAAAAAAAAATTTTTTTATTTTTTTTTTGGAAACCGCCCCACCCACCCCGCCTACCCCACCCCACCCCCACCCTCCCCCAAAAAAAAAAAAATTTAATTTTTTTTTGGAAACCGCCCCACCCCCTACCCCCCAAAAAAAAATTTTAATTTTTTTTTTTGGAAACCGCCCCACCCACCCCCGTCTACCCCACCCCCACCCACCCCCCAATTTTTTTTTTTATTTTTTATTTTTTTGGAAACCGCCCACCCACCCCCACCCCCAAAAAAAAAAAATTTTTTTGAAACCGCCCCACCCACCCCCCCTCCCCCAATTTTTTTTTTGGAAACCGCCCCACCCACCCCTACCCCCCAATTTTTTTTTTATTTTACCACCCTACCCCCCCCAAAAAATAATTTTTTATTTTTTATTAAAAAATTAAAAAAAAAATTGAGATGGGTGGGTAGGGGGGGAGTAGGCAGGGTGGAGTGCGGGGCGGTTTCCAAAGTTGATTTAAATTAATAAAAAAAAGTGACATTTTCGGAAAACATTTTTGTCAAATTTGTCAAACAACTGAAAACAAGAACATGATATTTTACAAGAAAACATTTTACATGGAAATCTTTTTACATGAAAACATTTTACAAGGAAACCTTTTTACATGAAATCATTTTACATGAAAACATTTTCCGGAAAATGTTTTACGCGAAACAAATGGAGCCTTAGGCTCCGTTCGTTTCACGAAAAATAACACTTGAAAAATGATTTACTGAAAAATATTTTTTGAAAATTGAAAATGCTTTTCAGAAAATGTTTTTCATTGTTTGGTGAATCTTAAGAAACATTTTTCGGAAAATATTTTCCGATGTTTGGTAGTTTCATTAAAGTAACTTTTTAAAGGTAAAATAAATACAAACAAAGGAAAATGAGGAAAATGTTTTCCGAAAAATAACTTCCTTAGATAGAGGTAAGCAAGTCACTTTTCTTAGAAATCAAGCTCATTTTCTATTAGCCCGAAAAATATTTTCCGTTTACTTCATTTTTCGATGTTTACCAAACACCAAAAAATAAAAAAAATATTTTTCGAAAAATATTTTTCCCCAAACAAACAGAGCCTTTTCATAATTGTTGATTTTATTGTTCCTTTTTATCGGTTTTGCTTGTTTTAAAACTCTAAATATTTTTCTGGGTCACCGTTCGTGATCATGTGCTTCCTCTGTCCAACTCAAATTATATTTTTAGCATTTTCGTCTATTTCCTTTTAAATTGGAATTTTCAAAATGACAAGAGGATTAATTTTTACTAATACTCTCATTCATTCCAACTCTTACTTTAACTTACAACACCAATCAATTTACTATTACTCTCACTCATTTTCTTTCCTCTTTTACTTTTCATTCTCACAACACCTTTTTTTTATACTCCTTTCGTCCCATAAAACATTACCCCTTTTACTATTTTGGCCGTCCCATTTTAAAGTTCCACTTTTTTTAAAAGGAAATTTTTTAATACTTTTTTATTTATGGGACCCACTTGTCATACTCACAACACTTTTCAAATTTACTATTCTCTCCACTCATTCTCTCTCCTTCCACTCACAACACCTACTTTAATAACATTATTCCTTATTTTCCGTTCTCAATACTAAAGAAAAGGAGTAAAGTTTTATGGGACGGAGGGAGTATTTCTTTTTCTTAATTAGCGTGTCTGATCCAATTTGAGTTGTAACGAAGGAATTATTATTATTTCTTACAGTTTATTCAGGTTTTGTTTGTGAAACCTTTTAAACCTTTAAACCGTTATAAGCTTGTTCTAAGATTATTTACAATGGTTTCAATTCAACACCATTTTCAGTTTTAACACCCATTTTACCACTTCATATCAGCTTCTCTTTCCTTCACTTAATTTATCAACACTCTTTCAACTTTTATACCCTACAATAGTTTTGTTTATAAAAATTCAACACCCTTTCAACTCATCATTCTATACCCCATCACTTTTATTTTATTATATATTTTTTATTTTTATGATTAATAAAAATATTATTATTATCATTTATAATTAAAAAAATTACTTCACACTTAATTAATTTTCTGTAATTGCAATTAAATAAATAAGAGAAATGACAATAATTATTATTAAAACAAATAAAAATTACAATAGAATGAAATAGATTTAATTAAATAAATTTAATGTTGTGAAATTGGGGGGATCACCACATCCACTAGCCCATACTAGCAGTCATCAACATGGAGAAAAAAAATCAACACATGATAATATGAAAGAACAAGAACACCACACACACAATAACACAAGAATTGTTAACCCGGTTCACCACCACCTGTGGCTACATCCGGAGGCACCAAGCCAGGACATCACTATAATAATATATGAAGGATTACAACTTTACATATGCACTCACACAGATCTAGCATAGTAACTCTCCATGAGCAATCTCTCATATATATTATCTCACCTCTCCAAGAACACACAAAATAACACAGTCATGGCCGGGTTGTAGGATCGCCCCCATGGCTCTCCTAGGCCCCCGGCCCCCTCCTAGATACTATTTTGTGGCTCTCCTTGATATCCTAACTTTTCCCCTCTTTGGTACAAATATTATGGTGGTAGTCACAATGTATTTATAGGGATACAAAATCTATTCCTAATCAAAACCTGATTCACCCGGAGTCCTTGACATGGAAGGAGTATCACACAAATAGGAATACTAATTTGTTACCAAATTAATTCCTTTCCAAAGTCTCCTTACACGCCACTTGCAGAGAATCCGTCCGTCACAAGCGCGGTCGCCCAGCACCCCCAGCGCGGCCGCCCTCATCGACCGAGACTTCTTCACCATCATCCGACCTCTCGCCGCGGTCCGCCTCCACCACGAGCGCGGCCGCCCTCCTCAACAGTCGACCCGAATTTACGCTCCTCCATGGTTTTGATCCTCTCCTTGGTTTTGGCTCCAATCCCAACAATCTCCCACCTGGAGACATAAACCACCATTGTGACATGCTCCCATCATACTCCCACCTGAGAATGATCCACCAAATATTTTTCACCACCAAGTTGAGCCTCCACGCTCCTCCACCATGAGCCTCCACGCCCAAATAATAAGGCGAGTTGAAACCAAGCGACGCTTCAACCTCCCCGTGTTAGATCCTTCTTGCCTCCCCAAATCAACTTCTACCTTGATTTATTTACAAGACTAACTTCGCCTTCTCCCTCCTAGATCCACTCCCCTTGCAATGCTCCCCATGAAACTCGGACACACCTTGCTTCTTGCATTGTTTTCTTGTGGTTCCTTTTCTCGCTCTCTGTTAGGTACTTGTGATCGTCTCCTTCGGCCAGCTACACATTGTCACCTCTCCACCCTAACACACCGTTTATTGATGTCTCTCCTTTTTACACCAACAGGCCGGTCTCCAAGCCTCTTGCTCCCACCCGGAACGAAATTTGATGTTGTTGGTAGAGTACAACATCCTCCTTACCCCTCATCCGTCGTTTGCGAGAAGTCCTCCTCTTCCCACGTGGTCTAACCGGCTTATACCACTCACCTTTGCACGAAAGATTGTATCAAAATAGGAAGCAAATCAGCTGCAGAAATCCCTTCCCCGTCGCCAGCGCGGTCGCCCTAGCCCCCAAGCGCGGCCGCCCTCGAATGGAATCCTCCGAGCTTCAAGTTACGTCGAGTGCGCGGTCGCGCACCACCACCTGCGCGGCCGCCCTCAACCCCAGAAACTGTTCCGACGATTTTTCCTACTTGATCTCACCAACTCTTCCGACTTAGACTTCTTTTCTTTCATATTTTTTTTCTCCAACCACCTTGACTGCCCCAAAAACCCTTGAACATCTCTCAGATCCCTGCACGTCTTCCACACGAAGAATCTGCACGAAAAATTTGTCCTCTCTTTTCTTCACCTTGGATCTCTCCTAGATCTCGAACCAAAGAGCTCTGATACCAGTTGTTGTGAAATTGGGGGGATCACCACATCCACTAGCCCATACTAGCAGTCATCAACATGGAGAAAAAAAATCAACACATGATAATATGAAAGAACAAGAACACCACACACACAATAACACAAGAATTGTTAACCCGGTTCACCACCACCTGTGGCTACATCCGGAGGCACCAAGCCAGAACATCACTATAATAATATATGAAGGATTACAACTTTACATATGCACTCACACAGATCTAGCATAGTAACTCTCCATGAGCAATCTCTCATATATATTATCTCACCTCTCCAAGAACACACAAAATAACACAGTCATGGCCGGGTTGTAGGATCGCCCCCATGGCTCTCCTAGGCCCCCGGCCCCCTCCTAGATACTATTTTGTGGCTCTCCTTGATATCCTAACTTTTTCCCTCTTTGGTACAAATATTATGGTGGTAGTCACAATGTATTTATAGGGATACAAAATCTATTCCTAATCAAAACCTGATTCACCCGGAGTCCTTGACATGGAAGGAGTATCACACAAATAGGAATACTAATTTGTTACCAAATTAATTCCTTTCCAAAGTCTCCTTACACGCCACTTGCAGAGAATCCGTCCGTCACAAGCGCGGTCGCGCAGCACCCCCAGCGCGGCCGCCCTCATCGACCGAGACTTCTTCACCATCATCCGACCTCTCAGCGCGGTCGCCCTCCACCACGAGCGCGGCCGCCCTCCTCAACAGTCAGCCCTGAATTTCTGCTCCTCCATGGTTTTGATCCTCTCCTTGGTTTTGGCTCCAATCCCAACATTTAAATACAGTTAAATAATAATAATTATTATTATCATTTATAATTAAAAAATACTTCATACTTAATTTATTTTATTTTATTTTATATTCTTTATTTTTCAAATCAAATGTAATAAGTGTCTATTTATAGAGAAAAAAAATTATGAATTTTGATCTAAAAATAATTAAAAAAAAATTATTATAAAATAATTGAGGTCAAAGAAATCGAATAAAAAAAATCTGAAAATCCAACCAGCCAATAGTTCGTCGCCAAGTGTCAATTAAAAAAACGTTTTCTTTCTGCATACACGCGCCTCTATTATTGACGCGTGTATGCCACGCGCCATGTCCCGCCTATCAGAAGCCGTCACGTGTAGCTTGCGTCGGCCCCATTCTTTTTTATCAACATGTTGAAGTTTTTGAACACCCCCATTTTCCAACACCCCCTTCAACACCCCTCCCCAATGATTTCAACACCTTCAATACCCCTTCAACACCCTTTTAACACCCCCATTGTACATGGTCTAAGAACGGCACGAGGAAATAGTTCGATTTTGATTATTGCTGCGCAGAGCTAGGAAGAGGGCGGGGGTTAATGGTCGTTAATCATGCCATCATGGCATTAACTATTGTTAACATTGTTCTTTTTTTATTTAATTTGAAAATTGCCTTTTATATATAAAAAAAACTATAAAAGTTGCCTTTTTAGACATTAACAAGTGCGATACTTTATTTAATAAAAATGGTATGGTATGTTACTTTTAAAAGTAATTTTTTATTAATGATGCGGAGACAAGTATTTCATTTGTCAAAAAAAAATTATTTAACTTTAAGGTTAATATTGAATTTCAAACAAAATTCCATACAAATCTAAATATACTAACAATTTACTAAAAAATAGTGATAAGTTTTTTTAATGGTGCATCAATAATATTGAAAATAATTCATGAAAATACTTTATATTTCCTAATATCTTTCTTAAATGGTGAGATTACTATTGTTTCAAAATCATTATTGCATTTAAACTCATATTTGAAGTGAGCAGACCCGATTTTGGACAAGTGAAATGAGCCCATTTGTACAGGGCCAAAAATTTTATGGGGCCTCATATTTTCTACTGATCCTAGGTATTGACCCAAAATCAAATGCGTTTATAATATATTCATTTATTGTAGGAGAAAACATAATGACTTAGTTTGTCTGGATGGTATTAGCCATTTCAATAAACTTGGATGTACAAAGTTTGAACCCTCGTTTCTTTTTTTCTACTTTTTTTTTTTTTTTTTTTTTAATTCTTTTTCTCCTTTTTTTTCTTGATTCTTTTTAAAACTCACCTATATCATCAACTGTATCTTTTTTTTTTCCTTAATATATGAATAAATACACACACAATATATATATATATATATTGTGTGTGTATTTATTTATATATTAAGGAGTTTATATATATTGTACTTCCTCCGTTTCAAAATGTTTGTCTCATTTGATTTTTTTGTTGAACTTTGACCACAAATTTATGAGAGATTAATCATGTTCATGAAATTCTAAAAGTTATTGTTGATAATATTATTAATGGTGAATCAATATGAATTTTTAGAATTTCATGAACATAATTAAATTGTCATATATTTGTGGTCAAAGTTCAATAAAAAAGTCAAATGGGACAAATATTTTGGGACGGAGGGAGTATATATTAAGGGGGCTCAATAATTACCCTATAAAGTGAGTGAGGTAAAGAAAAAATATAATGGAAGTAAGGTGTTCGTCACTTAGAAGATTAAGATAAGAATTATCAACACAACGCACTTCCATTTCTGTCTCTTGCAAAATTCCCTTTAGAGACATGAATGGGTAAGGGAATCCCCTTTAATTTCTTTTTGACCCGCGAACATTATCGTATTTTAAGCTCGTTAATTCGGGGGAGTAATATCTGGATAGTGGGGAATAAAAATATTACTCCTTTTTGGTTGATTAAAATGTACTCCCTCGGTCCCGTAATACTTGACACAGTTACTGTTCCGCACGGGAATTAAGGAAAAAGTAAAAAGGTTGATGTGTTGTGAGTGTAGATAGTTAAGTAGGAGAGAGAATGAGTGGAGAGAATAGTAAATTATAATGGTGTTGTGAGTATTAAAATAATGTAGGAGAGAGAATGAGTGGAGGGAATAGTAAAGATTCTTTGCCATTTTAAGAAGTGTGACTTATCAGTGGGACGCCCAAAATAGAAATGTGTGTCAAGTATTGTGGGACGGAGGGAGTATATAATAATAATAAAATTAATGATCAAAATATTTTAAAATTTATTCTTGATTATAAATAAATTTAATTTTGTTTAATCATTTATTTTAGAACAAGCGCCGAAGTAATAACACGGTTTCAAGGAAGGCAATTGTGATATGGTGAACTAATCTTTAATGTCTGTTATATGTGGTATCATTGATAATCAAAGAGATTAATTATCTTTCTAACTACAAAGATCGTGATCCGTCTTGCAATCCATCTTCTATCCACAAAAATACTAAAATTTTATCAAAAAATAAAAACCTCTTTTGCCCTTTCTCTTTAGCAAGAACTATCTCTCCCGACCTCACATATTCCGGCCACCACCATATGTGGTGGTCCGCCACCATACAATCATATTAACATCACTTTCATCTTATAATTAATTAAGTGTCGTTCACTATAAAAACGATTATTGAGAGTCGTTCACTATAAAATGATTAAGTGTCGCTCACTCTAAAAACGATAATTAACCATATTAACATCACTTTGTCTTCCAAATTATTAAGCGTCGTTCATTATAAAAACGATAATTGAGTGTCGTTCACTATAAAGACGATGATTGAGCGTCGTTTATTATAAAAATGATGATTAAGTGTCGCTCACTATAAAAACGATGATTAATTGTCGTTCACTGTAAAAACGGTGATTGAAAAAAAGAAGATATATGCTGGCACAAGTTGTACAAGAGATTGAAGAAAAAGAAGACTTGATCCGGATGTCTCTTCAGATATTGAAATAACATATATTATAGCATCAATTTTTTACTTCTACTGATTTTTTTAGTTATTATTATTATGTAGTAGTAGTAGTAGTTTTTCCAATTTTTTATATTTTTTGGCAAGTTGAAAGTCTACATTGCAGATGTTTCAACTTGAGGGAGAGTGTTAAAATATTGAGAGATATTCTCAAGAAAAGAAAATATTTAATTACCTAAATTGATACTAAGTCAACTTATTAAAATTACCTTAATCAGGAGTATTTAATAAAAATGAACATTTATATTGGCTTGGTGAGTAACATGTATTTTAAGTATACTCCCTCAAATTTCAGATAGTTCCACTTTGTTTGAGATAATTTTGATAAAATTTTAACAATTTTTTTTTTAATTTTATGTTAATTAAATCAAATTTTAATATTTGTTATAAATACAACATTATAATAAGTACTATCAATAACAATTTTTGAATTTTCATTAGAATAACTAAATTAACATAACATTATTAATCGAAGTTATTTAAAAAGAGGAACTCTCTATATCTATATATCTATAAGAATAAGAAGAAGAATTGTGTAGGACCTCCATAATAAAAGACTCAGTTATACACCTTATTAATTAGGAAATGTGACAATTACAACAGGAAAAGGAATACAATTACAATAACTAAAAATAATACTTCCTATGTCCGTAAAGAATAAAAGAATGTCAAAAAAAAATATAAATTTGCTTTTGGTCAAAAGCAAATTTAATTTTTTTCTAATATTCATTCAGGGACGGGGGAGTAAAAAGGAACAAAATATAAAATAAATATAGTAGTGTAAAATTTGGTGTATCTCTATCTATGTTTGTGGCTTAGAGGGTGCTATAATCGAACAAGAAAGACGAACCAAAAATAATAAACATAAAAAAAGAATACAAATTTACAGTAGAATTAATAGAGTTCTACCATAATAATAAAATAAAATAAAATAAAATAAAATTTTATGCAAAATTAGCCCATTGAAAGCATGCCTTAACTAGGAAATCATGGACATCAAATTATATGAGAAAAGTTATTAACCAAAAGCAGGTAAATCCTCATTTGTTTTTCATTTTCATCTTTTATTCAGATCTAAATGGGTGGATGCATCAGACATAATACAATTCAGACCGTTTGTTTTTTTTTCTTCATTCAGATCTGAATGCCTCTTATTTTTCACTTAATTTTCAGATGTAAAACTATCGCTTATTTGCCTCTTAATTGATTTTTTCATATATATATCTCTTCCATAAACTCGTAATTTCAAAAATAACCAACCCAAATACTAGATCAATAACCATTCATCTCATCTCTCTACTCCATTAAATGTCATAACATTAATTTCAGATGTGAAATCAGATGAATATTCAAACAGTTTGAGTAATTCAGAAATCAGCCTTCAGACTCTACCTTTTATCAATTCAGTCAAATTCAAACGTAAAATAAGATTTCAGCACTTAATACTTAAAAAAAATTTAAATGCCACACCTAAGCTTATACTTTTTATCAGATAACATTGTTCCTATAATAGGATTTGACCAAAGGTTAAGCCTTTTAAGAGCATTAATTTCGTTTCCCCAAACGTGGCTTAAAGTGAATCGTGTTATGTGCTTCAAAGCTGAAAGTTAAAATAAAATTATCACCATTGGTTAATTATCTGGTGAGTGGTTGCATTTATATCATTGACCTTGGTATCATTTTAATATTTATATAATAAAAAAATTAAGGTCAATTTTGACATGAAATACGAAATGGACAGTTGTGTGATTGACTTTAGAGTTTAATTAGTGGTTTACGAGATGGGAACTACATTCCCAAAATCACCGGAGTAGTTTAATTTTTTGAAAAAATATACTTTCTCCGTCTCACAAATATATGCATTTTTCGAAAGGGTGCAAAAATTGAGGAGAAAGGTGAAAAAGGTGATATGTTGTGAGTATGGATGGTTGGGTAGGAGAGAGAAAGTGGAGTAAGTGGGTAATGGTTGTGAGTAGAGAGAAGTGAGTCTCATTTCCATTTTAAAAAAATGTAGATTATTGTGGGACGTCCAAAAGGGGTAATTTTGCAGATTATCATGGGACGGAGGGAGTATTAATTTAAAATTTTAAAAATAATTGATAATTAATAAAAATTAAACTATAATTATGAGACGGCGAGGGTATGAACTTGTTTAGCAACAATTAACGATTGATTAACGATAGAAAAAAAATTGAAAAGACAAAAAAAATAAAAAAAATTAATAAGGATTGATGGATATTGCCAAGTAAAGCTTTGTGATGTAATAGATCATAACAACAGTACGTATACAAGTTAAACAATATGCCAAAATATAATCTAGCGACTTAATAATTTGGACAAAAAACTTTCAATCAGAATGTTGTGCTAGCTAGCTTGTATTCTTCTCTATCAGGACTGCAACTCGTAGTAGTATACTCATGAATGATTTTTTATTGCCTCCATCATCGGTTCCTGACCGAAAAGAAAAAAATAATATACATTAAATAATTATTTTTTAATTTTAATTTTTCATGACTTAACACATACATTATCTTCTTAGGAGCAATTCCTGTTTCATTAAGCACATTAATAAGATTTTTATGAGCATGAGTAATCTTTCTATGTCCCCGAAACATGCTTGTGGTCCTTGGTGTATACAACTCATGGTTATGATTAGTTGTGAGCCTAATTACAACTCACTTTCCAGTATCTCTTCTTAAACTAACACTCATCATTGCTTTACATTCAATTTTTATCATTGACTTATTTATTTTGTACTTTGCTTGATTACTTTGCTTAAGATTGCCTTCACTTTAACATGCATAATCTACTCCAATCAATAACTTATTTGACTTAGATAATCTAGTGTGGCTTACTTTTATATCAAATCCAACACGTCTTGCATATGCCTTATAACAAGTCTTAGCATCATCTAGGTCATCGAATGTCATGTCTGTACATGGCTCTAGACGACCACCACATGAAAAAGATTGTGTCGTGCCCTGCTTCTCATTAGTTTTTCCACTTCCTGCACCATTCATTATGTCTTCTTGTTGCATGGTTGCCTCTTGTTCCAATAGATTATCCGTAATATTTAGACCATCTCCAGCACTGCGCCAAATCAGTGCGCCATCGCCAAATTGGCGAAAAATGGAGCTCCAACAACGACGCCATCTTTCACGCCATTTTAGCGTTGCCCCTTATTTGCGCCAAATTTGGCGCACCAAAATCCTTTGCGCCATCCTAATTTCATTTTTTTTTAATTACCCAAGAAATCTGGAAGTAGAAGGGGAAGGGGAAGTGGAAGGAGAGGGAGATTACCTTGATTTTGGTGGTGGCGTTGGCGATGACGGCGGCGGAGAGCAATTTATCGCCGTCTCTTTCTCTCTTTTTCTCTCTGTTTCTCTCCTTGCGTTTTTTGTTTTGAATGAAAATGAGGATAATTGAGGATGGTATTTATTATTTATATTTTAGAATTTGTATCATTAATTTTTTAAATAAAATTACAAAACTTTGAAAATATGTTAAAATATTGAAAATGAAATAAATTTTTATTTTTAATGTTTCTTTTAATAAATTTTTAATGTTTCTTTTAATAAATTTTTATTTTTATTTTCAATTTATTTATTTATAGTTATTAATTGTCTAATTTAAGTTTTATGGCATACTATTTAATATAATGTAATTTGAATAATATTAAATAAGATTAATGAAAAAATCTTTTAATTAAATGAAATAACAAGCATATACTGAAAAGATTCTTATTTGGTGCAAAATTTGGAGTAAGCTGCTGGAGATGGTGTGAGATATTTGGTGCTGAAATTGCACCAATTTGATATTTTGGAGTAAAATTTGGAGTAAACTGTTGGAGATGGTCTTAAGGTTCTGCATAAACACCAAGCAATATATAATCAAATCAAACACATTCTTTACAACATTGAAAAACTAGTTAAATGAGATATAAAAAAATATCAATAGCAAATTTATATAAGAAAAAGTAAAACTGGATATTTATTTTGGGAAGGAAGTGATATGGAAGTAGTATGTGATATTGATTTCAAAGACATGGAAAAATAGAAATGGAGTTGTGCAATAGTACGTGGAGAAGGGGGATACCAGACACCATTGTAAACAAAAATAAATAAATCACAAAATAAATTACTCCATGCGTTCCATGCCATTAACACACACAAAATAATGACAAAATGGAATGGAGGTGAATAACAGTTTATGCATTATATTAGGAAATTGAGTTGTAAAGATATTGTTAACCCGATGAATATGAAACTTGCTAAAATTGTGTATAAATTACTATTGATCGTCGTTGTAGAAGACGAACTATCGAAAGATCGATGAATTGAACAGAGAAGAAATTGAAGTGTAATGGGAAAGATGGAGGAAAGTCTGACTTTCTCTAATTGATTAGGATAAATTGATTTGGGGTAAAAAATATCTTACCTTTCAATAGTAACCAATGCCTTTCAATAGTAACAAAGGCAGCTCAACCATGATTCGGAATTTAGAAAAATTTGCACACGTGCCAAGCATATAATAAAGTTCGTTATTTTGGGTTTAACAGGTAGTCCGCCCAGAATTTAATCTCTATACTTTTTATCAGATAATATTGTTCCTATAATATGATTAGACCAAAGATTAAGCCTTTTAAGAGCATTAATTTCGTTTCCCCAAACGTGGCTTAAAGTGAATCGTGTTATGTTCTTCAAAGCCGAAAGTTAAAAAAATTTATCACGATTGGTTAATTATCAGGTGAGTGGTTGCATTTTATCATTGACCTTGGCATCATTTTAATATTTATATAATAAAATATTAAGGTCAATTTTGATTTTGACTTGAAATAGGAAATGGACAGTTGTGTGATTGACTTTAGAGTTTAATTAGTGGTTTACGAGATGGGAACTACATTCCCAAAAGCACAAAAATAATTACTTTTCATTTTTTATTTTTATTTTTTTAATTTATTTTTTGATGTCTACATAAGGAGGCAAGGAGAAATCATAGAATTTACACTGTGTGATTCACAAAAATCCAAATTAATATTAGACGTTGTTGATGGCAAAAAGGAAGAGATGCAACTTCCATTCAATAGCTTGCGGCAGCGAAACCATGGCAAATGCGGTGTCGGATCCACCCGAGCCACTCTTCTAGAATAAGGTAGGAGGGAGTATGTTTATGTTGGGTTAAATGCATTTGAAGTTGGGGACGCCTAGTTTAGCGAATGAAACAAACATATTTTGGTGATTTCGGACTTGAGACGAATTTTCTGAAACAATTTGGATGAAGAAGGCACCAACTCCAAAAGAGCTCCCAAGGCAACTTCAATGATAGGTACTAAAATCAAATTTTGATATATATGCAAATGAGTTATCATTTCCAATAGTTAAATGTATAGGTATCAAAATTTGGTGTGGAGTTAAGAAGGTACCAAAATTTGGTATATTCCTTGACTCCACACCAAATTTTGGCCAGACTCAGAGTGTTTTGGATCCCTGAATCAAGACCCATATATTATGTTCATTATCACCTGTTCTGATCCGGGTCCTTGTTGTGCTACATCATTCTCCCCTTCCTAGAAAGAACTAGATCCCGAGTTCTCGTCCGAAGTCTGTAAACAAACGGTCATAAGAAGTAAAAAGATACTTTGAAATAATCGTATCCTTAACATGGTAAGAATTGGGATAACCTGAACCGATCCGTCCCACTTAAATAAATACTTTGAATATATATGAATTTTAAGTACAATTTGAGGTAATCTAATTTATTACGTATACAAAATTATACCTTTCGGTGTGGTCAGATTTGCATCTTGAACAATTTCATACGGAACAGACAACTCTCTTCCGAAGTCAACCTTACACGTACCATCAACTTCACCATCTTCCGTCACGTCACGCTCAATTCTTTCTCTATTAGACAAATAACCTTCTACTATTTCAAAGCCATATTTTTATTATTTGACTCTAAAACTGTTTCTTTTGGAGCTGATTCTCCAACCACGAAAAGAAAATTATTATTAATCTTCTCCCCTTTTGAAACCTTGATTCTGAATATATGGGTCTTGATTCAGGGATCCAACTTCAACAACAACTTTTTCGTTTGAATCTAAATTCATTCTGTCGACCAGCAAATCATGTTAGAGTGGATTTTTCACGTGTTCTACAGGTTCTCTGCGAGTCCCTGCCTGTCGCCTAGGGTTGACACCACTCTGCAAATCTCGCAAAATCTTCATGAGTTGTATGCGACGTTATGCAGCAAAGAGTTCTCGTTCTTGAGCAACACGATCCATATGTTACATGATTGCAATAACAGCAACTTGTTTGTCGTTGTTATTACCTTCGATAATCGCCATCTTCCCAGAATTTAACCTGTTCTGATACCAATTGACGCAACAGAAATCAACAGTGATAGCAATAATATATCGAATAGATTATTGACCTAACTCAATCCAAGTATTAGGATTTGAATAAGCCAAAGACTTCAGGAATTACACCCAAATTTGCAAGAATGCAATTTTATAAATTTATCAAAGTCTTACTATTTAAAAACCCCTAGCCTAGTATTTATATTACTAAAAAGAAGATTCTAGAAACCCTAAATTAATAAAAATCTAATAACTTATTTAAAATCTTATTAACTAAAATACCCGTCGTCTAAAAATATTAAAAGAAATAATAACGATAATAATATGAGAGAGTAAAACTAAAACAAATAACCAAAAGTAAATAAAATCAATCACGTCAATTCTTTTCCTTCTGTTGCACGATCATCTTTCTAATGCACGATCGTGCTGAATGACATGCACGGCCGTACAACTCGAGTCTAGCCAAATTATGTTCATTCGCGCACGTTCTTATCCGGGTCCTTTTCGTGCTACATCACCCAAGGAGAGCTTTTAGGCCGGACAACAATATGGGGAGAGCTCCTGAGGAGGGCTCCTGGCTTGGCCAAGAGGACCAGGTGCTGGCAGGGAATGGGAAGCCTGTGGCCGGCCAAGGCACATCCAAGGCAGGTGGCTGTCAAAGTGTAAGTGGGCCGAATGGCCTTAGGCCCAAGGTGGTCGGCCGGTTTCAGAATCCTTATGCAAAAAGGATTTTGTACCTCCTCCGTATCAGATTAGGGAATTTTAGGAGAATTATAAATACTTCTTCTCTCCTAATTTAATTTAGTTAGTTTAAGATTAAATTGCTTATCTAAAATTCAAAATCTATGGTTTGCACGGTCAGAAGTTTTTAATCAAAATTTGTGCACTAAATTTGTAATCATTGATTTTCAAGTGATATTAATTTTCTCTTCCCCTTCCCCTGTATGTAACGCAGTCAAGTTGATAAATCACATACTTCCTCCGTCTCAGCTCACTTGACACTTATTTTCATTTTGGGCCGTCCCAGCTCACTTGACACTTCCCAAAATAGCCTACTTTTTATAACTTTATATTCACTCTACCCCACCACTCATTCTCTCTCTTCATTTTCCACCACTCAATTTATTCAACCAACACTACTATTTATTCCACTCATTCTCTCTCTTCATTTTCTATCACATATTTTTTTTATTTTATTCTTTTTTCTTAGTTCTCGTGCTCACCTCAAGGGTGTCAAGTGAGGTAGGACGGAGAAAGTATATTTTTATTATTGATATTTGTTTACTATTTTCTTGTCTTTGTTCTAACAATTTATATGACCACCAACTACTCTTTCTTTCTCTAAGGATTTTGTACCGCTCCTGCATAGATTTTGCTGCTGTGTTCCTGCCCAAAAATCTATTAATTCAAGTAAATTTTCACTATAAAATGTAAAATATTTGTAGTGTAGATAATAATTTTTTTGGAGTTAACACAAAATTATATTTTATACATCTATAAAAAGTTAGTAATACATGTAATAATTATATCACAAATGTAAAAATGAAGCTCTAGAAATCTGTTCAATGTGTAAGCTCCTATACTTAGAGCTATTAGAGCTAATGTAGGGGTGTAAGTGGTTTGGTTCAAACTGTGGTTTGAATTCGAACCAAATCAAACTATGTAGTTTAGTTTGATTTTTGAGCAATAGTGGTTTGATTCGATTTCAAAAATTGTCAA
Source organism: Adenophora triphylla var. japonica (assembly GCA_022495995.1). Classification (NCBI taxonomy): domain Eukaryota; kingdom Viridiplantae; phylum Streptophyta; class Magnoliopsida; order Asterales; family Campanulaceae; genus Adenophora; species Adenophora triphylla. Next base: position 15,207 of record JAFEMH010000253.1, on the reverse strand, counting down.
ATCGTGTGATTCAATTTTGTCTGTTGTTTGGACCCCCAAATCACGGTTGGAGGCCGCGAGATCGAATCATCAAACCGAACCAATAAATCAGACCACCAAACCGTTTGATATTAACCGTAGATATGTATATCTTTCATTTTCACCTTACGTTTAGATTTGAAAACCCCTAATTCTATTTATTAATTTTAACCCATAACCCTTTTTTATTTTGGTTAATCTTATTGTAATAATGCTAATTCACTATTTATCACATACCATTACACGTACTCAAATGACATGTTTTTATCATAAACATTGAAACACAATTTCAAGTTGTTTTTAAATACTGAATATTTTATATATGTTATGTCTGAAAAATTTAAACAAATATGACAATGACTTGTGTAGTCTGAAACCATATTCTAATTAATGGTTTAAGCAATGTTCTATTTCACGGTTTAAACCGTGGTTTGAAGTGGTTTAAACACGCGGTTTGAACCGTAAAATCAAACCGTGGTTCGAACCAAACCGAACCAAGTTCGATTCGAATTTTTTCATGATTCGATTCGGTTTGAGATTTTTCTAAATCGATGACTAGTAATTCGGTCCGTAAATTGACCCAAACTGAACCATTTACACCCCTAAGCTAATGTATGAGCTAACACATGTCAAATATTTCTTTATATTATAAAAAAAAAAACTAGTAATGCACGTAAAAATCTCACTACAAAGGTAAAAATGGTAGTTTATATTACACTAGTAAAAATTCGTGTCCGAGGACACGTTTTTTTTTTTTAAGGGCAAAATGGGAAAAAGACAACTTAGTGAAGGCAAAATGGGAAATTTGGCCATTGAAACTGTTCATTGTACTGTAGCATACCCGTTCCCATTTATACCATAGATGCTATAAATCTATAGTATAAATGGCACCGGTCCTTGAACAGTACTATGAACAGTTTCAAATTAATTTTTCCCATTTTGCCTCTCACATTTTGCCAAGGTTCTTTATTTTCAATTTTACCCTTAATTTTCAAAATAATTTTTCCCTTCTAAAATTTGAATTTCATAGTATTTTTTCCTATTTTACCCTCACTAAATTGTTTCTTTCCCATTTTATTCTTACTTTTAATTAAAAAAATATTACGTGTTATCGTGTTATCGGACATGAACTTTTATTTTACTAGTATCTTACATTTTAGGAGGGTGCCGGATCCCCTTCCAAGGCTCTAGCATGAGGTGAAAAGATTAGAGCAAAGTTACGTGTTAATTTAGGCTTTAGGCTGCCAAATCGAAGAAAGTGAAAAAGATTAGAGCAAAGTTACGTGTTAATTTAGGCTGCCAAATTGAAGAAAGTGGAGAGAATATAATGGAAAGATAGATCAAATCTCAGAAGAATTTTGGTGTAGCCTACAGAGCTAGCTTCTAGCTAGTTGGCTCTACTTTCAATCAACTGGGATGGGATGGGTTACTGTAGTTTCACAGTTGCTCGTATTATCAGAACGAAGTTTCACCTTTTATCAAAATGAATGTTTTATTAAAAGTTTTACCTTTCCTAAAATAGAAAAGAATTTTTAATATTTCATCCACTCATTCTCTTTCCTATTTCACTTTTATACTCACAACACTTTTTAAATTTACTATTCTCTCAACTCATTCTTTTTCCTATTTTACTTTTACATTCACAACACTTTTTTCACTTACCTTTTTTTTTAATTTGCGTGCCACCTTCACCACCATCATGAAGCTTGAAATGGGAAGGAGAAAGTACTTCCTCCGTCGCAATTAAAACTTCATCTTTTATTTAAAAAGGTATTTCATTATAAATTTCACATTTTCTAAAATGATAAAATTTTGCTAGTATTTTATGATTTATATACTCCACTTGTCTCTATCATACACTTAAATTGCGTATTTCACTTTTCAATTTCACTCTCTTTTTTCTAATACATTTAAATTGTAAGTCTCACTTATCGTACTCATTCATTTCTTCATTTTTACTATCCTTTTCTCACTAATCATTTTTTTAAATTTTTGAATCAAGAAAAAAATGACGAAGCTGTTTGTGGCGTGGAGGGAGTACTCCAAGTCCATGGTAACAACTGTGTGCATCAATCTCTTAATGATTCTGTGCTATTTGTCCTCCTATAGGCTATACCTACAACTCACAACCATAAACAGTTTTCTTTTGAGACAAAAAGAGAAAGGCAAAATCACTTAATTTGGATTTCACATTTTATCATATGTTAATCTAAGTCCCTCCTCATTTTAATTTTAATGTTCTTAGGCCCGTTTGTTTCCAGAAAAATGGGAGGAAAACGTTTTTCGAAAAACGTTTTTTCCATTTTTCGATATTTGGTAATTTTTCGAAAAACGTTTTCCCCATTTTTTTCGAAACATGTTTGTTTTTCGGAAAACGTTTTCCTCATTTTCCGGTATTTGGTAGCATGGATGACCAAAACCGGTTCCGGGCCCGGTTCCGGTTCGGAAAATGTATGAACCTTAACCGGCCCGGATTGTTCACGGTTCCGGTTAATCCGGTTCCGGTTTTCTCCCCGGTTCGTCCGGTTCCGGGCTTTTTCGGTCGGTTCGGTCAGTTCTATTGAAAAACAATGAATTTCGTCCGGTTCACGGTTCCGGTTCCGGTCCGGTTCACCATTTTTGTGACCCTTAACCGGCCCTTATCCAAACCGGTTCCGATTTTCGTGACGGTTCATGGCGGTTCCGGGCTTTTCCGGTCCGGTTCCGGTCCGGTTTTCCGGTTCCGATCCGGTTCCGGTCCGGTTTGGCCATCCCTATTTGGTAGTTTTCCGGAAAATGGAGAAAATGGTTTTCGAAAAACATTTTCCGCCGTTTCTAAGGAAAACATTTTTCGAATTTTTCCTAAGGAAGTTGTTTTCCGGAAAATGGTGTAAAAAAAAGTGGATGGATAATATAATAATAATAATAATAATAATAATAATAATAATAATAATAATAATAATAATAATAATAATAATAAAAATAATTTAATAATAATAATAAAAATAATAAAAATAATAAAAAAATAATAAAATAATAATAAAATAATAATGAAATAATAATAATAATAAAAATAATAATAATAATAGTAATAATAATAAAATAATAATAATAATAATAATAATAATAATAAAATAATAAAAAAATAAAAAAATAAAAAAAAATAATAAAAAAATAAAAAATAAAATAATAATAATAATAATAAAATAATAATAAAATAATAATAAAAATAATAATAATAAAAATAAAATAATAAAATAATAATAATAATAATTATAATAAAATAATAATAAAATAATAATAAAATAATAGTAATAATAATAATAATAATAATAATAATAATAATAATAATAATAATAATAATAATAATAATAATAATAATAATAATAATAATAATAATAATAATAATAATAATAATAATAATAATAATAATAATAATAATAATAATAATAATAATAATAATTTTCCGAAAAACATCTTCATTTTTCGGAAAACGATTTCCCCATTTTCCATTTTTCTAAGAAAGTTGTTTTCCAGGAAAACATCTTCCTCATTTTTCGGAAAACGTTTTCCACATTTTCGGAAAACGTTTTCCTTTTCCGGAAAACATTTTCCAGAAAATCATTTTTCGGAAGTTATTTTCCCCGAAACAAACGGAGCCTTAGTTTGACTTAATACGAAAATTAAAAAACATAAAATGTTATAAATATAAAAAGTTAAGTATGAAAGAGAAAATTGGTAGGGAGTTTTTATTGTAAGTATAACAAGTGGGTTCAATTATCAATTTTAAGTACTATCTCCGTCCCACTTCAAGAGTCCTACTTTTCCTTTTGGTCGTTCTGCATTAAGAATCCTACTTTTGCTTTATTCCCAAAATGGCAAATAATAAATAGTGTTTTGGACATTTATATCCTCTTCTTTTCATAGAACTACAAATAAACCAATACTCCCTCTGTCCCGCCTGAAGGGGCACAAATTTCCTTATAGGGCGTCCCATTTGAAGGAACACAATTCAAAAATGGAACGTTTTTTTATTACTTCTTTATTTGTGGGACCCACTTGTCATACTCACAATAAGTATTCACTAACTATTCCCTACCTCACTTTCTTTTTCCTACATCACTTTTCTTAATTCCCGTGCAAGGCAAAAACTTTGTCCCTTCAGATGGGAGGGAGGGAGTACTTACTACACTAATTTTTATCCACTTGAATCATAAATAGTGTTTTGGACAATTATATTCTCAACCCACTTGCCATTGTTTACTTATTTCTTAACGTTTTCTTAATAAGCGTACGTACAAACGCTAGGTATGATTCTTAGTCCGGGACGGAGTGCGTAATAAATTAACTAAAAACCTTAAAATGAGACAGACAAAAAAAATAAAAAACTTAAACCGAGATAGATGAAAGTATTTATTTTGGTACAAGTTGATTATGCTAATCTAAAAACAATAGTATACACTCTCAGTGTTAGAAATATAGTTTCATTTTTTAATTATTAATATTTTTCAATTTTCTTAAAAAAATAATTATTTCAATAAAATTATACTCCTAAATATCAGAAAATTTTGGGGGAAACTAGTTTCCCCAAAATATTATAAAAAGTCTTAATTTTAACTTAAAAAAATCGGTACATAAATTTTAAACCAAACTAATCCGGCTTTTTGAGCCGGTCATTGAATCGAATTTTAAAATAAAACAAGACTTTTTATAATATTTGGGAGAAACTAGTTTCTCCCAAAACCAACTCCCTAAATATACCAAAAAATTATAAAAATTATTTTAAAATTTTCATTAGAATAATTAAATTAATATGAATTATTGCTCAAAATTCAATAAAAGTTGTAACCACTATAAAATAAAATGAGACTATATTTTTGGGAAGAGAGTAATTATTGTACATGATGACTAAAAATATTGTATTCATTATTCCTAAATGAGAATCTTTTTAAAATTATATAAACACATTTTAAATTAGTTTTTCAACATTTTAAAAAGTTCCCCTTATTCTATTTACTAAATTAAAAAAAAAGTAATACTGTACTAAGGAGAACAAAAAAGAAAAAATATGAAACATTCTTATAATATTATTTTTAAATAAATAAAAAATTCAAATGATAAGAATAGGAAAATAAAAAAATAAATAAAAAAATAAGAAAAGACAATGATTAATGGAAGCAGTGGGCCTCTCATGGCTCAACTTCTCAGACTTGGATCTTCAACCCTTGCCTTTCCTTCATCTTCTCCATCTTCTCTTCCATCTTAAATCCAATCCCTGCCAAAACCAAAATATATTTTTGATACAAATATAACTATATATATATATATATATATTCCATCACAGCTGCTTTCACACAAGTACACAACCCAGCTTTCAGCTACTCATATTATTATACTCACATCACAAGACCTTTGATCTTCCGTTGTTTTGATTTTACTTCTTAGAGAATTCGAAAGCCATGGAAGGAATCTACGGCTTCCATTCGAGTGATGATTACTCGATGTCTATGGATAATCTGCAGATTATACCGGCGGAATACCGCAGATTGTTTTCCTCCTCCACCTCCGATGAACATCATCGCCAGCAGTTCCTGCAGTTTGGATCGGAGGCGGCTATTAATGCTGTATCCGAAGCGGCTTCAATCACGGCGGAGATTCGAAGAAACCGTCGTGATCAACGTGTAGATAATGAGGACGGTGATGAGAATACGTACAGTGTAATCAAATCGAAAATTACTTCTCATCCTTCGTATCCTAAATTGCTTGATGCTTATATCGATTGCCAGAAGGTTCGATTCTCCTTTGATAATACCTTTCTCCGCTTTTGGTTTTAGTTTGCAGTTTTTTAGCAACTAAGAGCGTTTATTCATTTGTTTTTTTTTTGTGATTGAAAAGTTTAACCTAATTATTTGTTTCGCTTTTCAAACTGTTGTTGAAGATCTGAATCGTGTTTTTGTTATGCCTGCTACCTGTTGATGAAAAGTCCCGAGAGAACAGTGTTTGGTTCTTCAAATTTCTGATTCCTACTGTTAACCGCTTTGTTTAGTTTCATCTTGGTTGAGGTGCTGAAATTTATTTGTGAATGATTTTACAGGTTGGAGCGCCTCCGGAAATATCGTGTTTGTTAGACGAAATCAGTCGAGGAAATGATGTTTACAATCGAGGCACAGTGTCTAGCTGCTTCGGTGCTGATCCTGATCTGGACGAGTTCATGGTGACTCTCTCACACACACACACACTCTCTCTCTCACACACACATATACACACTCACAAACTAAATGAACTCCACCTGGCTCTAGCTCGTAAATTTGGCTGGCTCACCATGTGTTTTTGAGTGTAGGAAACATACTGTGATATATTGGTGAAGTATAAATTCGATCTCGCAAGGCCTTTTGAAGAAGCTTCTATGTTCTTAAATAAGATTGAAACGCAGCTTAGCAATCTCTGCAAAGGTGAGTTTACGAATAGCAAAATTTGCTCTTTCTTAATCCTTTGTTTAGTTTTGACTTTAATCTAGAATTCATATCCAAAGTTTATTGTGGTTTAGACACGATTACTTATCATAAATCTGGACTGCATAGTGCATATAGGAGAAACTCTATCTATCATTACCATTTTTCATTTTGTTCGTGTTGCAAGGATGCATTTGACCTTGCTCTTGTTATAGCATAGAGCTTAAAAAAATGGAAGAAACACTTGTCATCCGAATAATAAAGTTTTATCTCTAGTCTCAGTGGACAGTAATCCATACTAAACATTTCATTATGTTAAAGAAGAGGCTAAATCTGAATGCTTTTATACCGCACCACAATAATCATAGAAAGGCCTGGGTGCTGTGCACTAAGTATTAAACACTAAATTGTACCATAAATAGTAGTAATTAATTACTCCTTCGGTCTCAAAATAAATGTTTGCACTTTTTTGTATATTAGTATGAAGGAAATTTGAGCAATAATTAGAGGTTAATTTAATTGTCCTAATAAAAATTAAAAAATTGTTATTGTATTTATGATGGTGTATCAATAATAAGTTTTATATTTTTATTTGATAATTAAATCAATCTAAAATTATTGCTCAAAATTCCTTTGTACGAGCATACAAAAAAGTGAGACAATTATTTTGGGTCAAAGGAATACCTAGTAAATAGAGATGCTACATGTAGCTGGTGGTAAAACAGACTAAGGACTGTTATTCAAGCCACTGTTTCTGCATTTCATGTGTGGGTCTGTCTTAGAATGCCAATTTGGTAATGTTGTGTTCTGTGTGGATGTTGCCTTTGTCATTGTAAGAAAATCCTAACCTTAAAAAGTCTAGGGTCTGCAGCTAGGGACCTTGCAAATATACCTTCTCTCTTTGGTGTTGGTGGTGTTATATAGGGATATTTCTCTTCTTCTTTTTCCTGTTTGGCTTGCTTTCTTTTGTTTTTGGATTTGTTAAATAATTCAATCTTGTTGTTGCTATGAGGAATAAGCTGAAAAGTAATGGTACACATTTTATTTTTGATGACTTCAATTTAAAGTAGAAATATTTACATTCTCTTTGTTGAAGCTTGTTTGGACCTAGTTAACATATTTTGTGATTTTCTTAGTGCATTATTAACATTATGTGTAATTATAGTATAAATTTGTCCATAGGGTTTTGTACCTTGCAGCTTGCTATTAAGGGCCTTCTATTTTATACTTTACAGTAATCTATAATAATCTAATAGCACCTATTGAGTCTGAATTTTGTAACATAGAAATATGCGATTGCAATTGGTCTTATATATTGGGTTATGGACCAAATTCTGTGTCATTTGGGTAAAATTAATTAGAAGTAGGGCAATTACTTTCTTTTCTCTAGTACCTTACATTGAGGAAGGCAAATTTTGTGGGCTTTACCTTCTTTTATCACTGTGGAATATTAAAACTTATTTCAAATATACTTTGGGTGCATTGAATGGACCTGTCTATCCTTTGAAAGCAATACTCATGGACTGAAGTGCTGCCTGGTTATTTTATGAATTTCAAGTTCCAATAGAGTGCCTAAAAATAATCATCTGCGGTAAAAGCGATTATATTTTTTCTTGGGCATTTGCTTCTGGTGGTTAAAGTAAAGTTTGAAGAAAAGGTAATCTTTAAGCATGCTGATACTTCCACCGTAAACTGCATTTGAACCGCTACTTGTTTCACGTGACATTATGGATCATGGGACATCTTTCCCTAAACAGCATATGTTAAGGTTTGATCGTGTACTTAGTGTTTTGCTTCTGTGGCATCTGCTTTGTCTTTCCTTTTCTGAATTCTAAAGGTCTAGAACATATACCAAAGACAATTATATAATTAGACAAAGTACAATTGGGATTTTCTTAACTAAGTTGCTTAAAAGGTGGAGTATATGTTTTTCAAATCATAATATCCAGAACTTAGAAGTAAAGCTATCATATCTTATGAATCTTTTGTCAGATAAATTCTGTTGTTGTCTCATCCAAATAAGGGTGTTCCTTATGTAGATCATACAATTTTAAAGGCATTGACAGCATTTGATGCCCAAATGTAGTAAGGTTTTAGCAAAAGTAGATTGATTCATGCGTCAAAAGGTATTGATTAGGGTAACACAATAGTTTATAGCTAGAAACTAGTATTGTTTATATGTTTGAAGTACAAATATACTTTCATTGATTTTACGGTTATTTTATAGCTGGCCTCGTGCTCTTTGTTTTCTCTAATCATGCTTAAGCTTATAGTTGAATCTTTTCTTTAGCTCTTTAACATACTTTAGAAGCAATCACAGCCAACTTGTAAGTTATCCTGACATAATTCACGTGCTTGGATTGTTTGGGTGCCTCCATCTGCTTGGATGCTGAATTGGTCAGTTTTTCTTCACTTTGTGGTCTGTTCTTGTTGTCTAAACCAATTTTTTGGATTTCATGTCATCCACTTGATGCATAGTTGGAGTCTTTTTTTTTTTTTTTTTTTTTTTGATTTTTTATGTAGCACTATGCAATATTCTGCATTACCATTTTTCTCATCACTTACAATTAAATGAGAAATGCTATTGTGAAGATCTTTTTTCATCACTTTTGTGCACAGGATCTATGTGGTATGTTCTTGTTGTCTAACCAGTTCTTAGGATTTCATGTCCGAGTTTTGATTTGATTTGATTTTGATGACGCCACAACTTTTGGGGGTCTCATAAGGATGAATAACCGGGCTTTGTATGAATGTTGTACCTAGATCACACCACAAACAATAAGCACCGTTAGAGATCAAGTCGGGGTTGATTCCAGGCTCATGCCCTCGGGTGTAAGAGTATGACCTTTGAGGGTTTGATAACGAGATATAAGATTTAGAATGTCTTGATATGTTTGTGTGCTAGGGTTTAGATAATGTCACTTACCTTGTCCAATAGAACTAATTAGAGTATATATAGTGAGAGAGGGTAGTTGGATGAGATCGGCCCTTTTGGAGATATTAACATTTGACATAGGACACGTGTCACGCCACAGTGGCTCGTACAATAAAACACGGAGCACTTTGCGTAGGAGGATGTATCGATTGGACAAGAACATGAAGACGACGGTTGGTGCGGCGCATTCGCGCATGAGCCACCATTTAATGTGATAATGAAAGCCTCGCTAACCGGTGTCGAGCTTGTAAGAAGTCTTGTCTTATAAGCTTGATATTAGCAGGAGTTGCGGTATGAGACCGCGGTCGCATAGTCAACGTGGTCTTGATGACCGCGGTCACACGATGACACGTCATACTTGGCCTTTGGACCGGAGCGAGATTGTGCCCGATCCGAAAGGTCCGGGCTCATCGATTCCCTTGCTAACGTGGGATCCGCTCAAGGACCTACCGGGTTAGGTAAATATTTAATGGGTTCCCCCACCGGAGAAGTCATTTTTGGTGGAGAAACTATGTGTTTTTGGGATCATGCGTAAGGGGTCCAAATGGGAAGGACAGATTCCTTGCTGCCTGTTCCTGAATTAGCTAATTGTACTAATGCCTTTCCATTGGTAGTTATTTCTGGAATTCCATAATCATTCATGCTTCATTACTAACACTCAGATTTAAGCTATTGCCTCGTAGGAGGCAACCTCTCATGTCTTGGAGTAAGCTTGTCTTGTATCTTAGTACTTGAATACTCTCTCGATGTTGGATTTCATCGCATTCATGTCCAATAGATACCGTGCATATTTCATACGTGTGTCGTTGAGATGGGAAATATGTTCAAGAGACTTGTATGGTGACTATAATCCGGCTTTAGATTCACAATTAGAACGCATTGACAAGCACCATGTCTAGAGTCTAAATTTTTTTCCCTTCTAAAATGAATGTCTAAAAAAAAAAAAGAATTCCAAATTTGCTCTTAACCAAGAGAAAACTTTTTTTTTTTTTTTTCTGGCTGAATGATGATCATTAAGCACTAAGTATAGGTTCTCAATTCTTAAGATAGTTCAGTCACTCCATTCCTATAGAAATGAGCTTGGGTTGAGGAATCTGTTGATGTTTGTGTAGAATGAAGAAAACTAAAAGAATGGGATTCATCGTAGGCCCTGTCTTGTCGAGCGTTTTTGTTAAAACGAAAATAAAAAAACTCAGTTTTTTTATTAAGCGTGTTAATCAAGAGTTTTAGACGGTTGAATTTTAAGAAGTTGGGGACATATTGGCCGCTCAAAATTATAGCGTTCAGAAATAAGCTCCGTTTTAAAAACTCTCTGTTTATAAAACTGTGTACCAGACGAGCCCGTAGTCAATCCATAATTAAGTTGGATATACTTCCTCTATCCCAAAATGATAGTCCCCATTTTCCTTTTTGTTTGTCCCAAAAAGTTAGCTCCATTTCCAATATCTTGAAAGTTAAATAAAACTATCTTTTTGGGACGGAGGGAATATCTGAGATGATCTATTCCTATTAGTAGTAGTAGAAGGAAGCATGAGTTTGAATGATTTGCATGGTGTGGATTATATGGATGAATCAGATGGAAGGAGGAAGTAAATGTGAGATGGGGAGAAACACGCCATAGGTTAGGTTATTACACGAGTGCTGTTTCATAACATGTAGTGTGTTGAATTGTCATTTTCTGGGTAGGCCAGCCAATCATAGTTTGTGATAATAATTGAAACATGGAGTTTTAAGAGCTGGTGGACCAACCTCATAGTGATGGGGTTAACAAGTGGGCACACAGGGACCCACATAGAAACTTGGGTTAATTTGCAATTTTATTTTTTATATTTACATATACACCATCTCAATATTTTTTTATATTTTGAACTTCGTGTTATCAAACTAAGAAAATTTCGAATTTATCAATTGCCAATCTAATAAGAACCGAAAACATAGTAGAACGTAGACCATCTCGAACCCACTTCAATTCCTCCTTCATTTCTTCAAAAACCCTACTGTTCCTTCTTTCCCTTCTTTCGACTTACTTCATTTCTTTATTTAAAAATGAAGGGGATTGTGCTCCTTCTTTTTACATATGAAACTTTCTTTTATTTTGATTTGTCTCAAATATTATTTAAAAATATTTAAGATTAATTTAAATAATAAAAATTTCAAATTACAATTTAATCCCTCTAGTTTCTTAAAGTTACATCTTATTTATTAGAAAAATTGAAAAAATCATTTTTATTATTTAAATTAATCTTAAATATTTTTTATGTTTAAATTTAGATAATTATTTGAGACAAATCAAAATAAAAAAAAATTAAGATGGAGAGTATATTAAAATTTATATAAAAATACATTTATACAAAAAATTTAAACGGATATATTTTTATATTGCAATTTTCCTTTGTGTTCTCCTTTGTGTTAATGTTTTTTCTTTATGTCAATATTGTACTTCCTCCGTCCCACCTCACTTAAGAAAACTTTTCATTTTGGGCGTCCCACTTCACTTAAGAATTTCCAAAATGGAAACCTTAAATCATTATTCTCTCCACTCATTCTCTCTCCTACATTATTTTAATACTCACAACACGATTATAATTACTATTCCCTCCACTCATTTTCTCTCCTATTTAATTTTTTACACTCACAACACTTTTTTCACTCATTCTCTCTCCTAATACTATAATAATATTCCTTAATTCCCGTGTCATTTCAAAATTTCCTAAGTGGGCTGGGACGGAGGGAGTATGATTTATGTCAATGTCATTTTATTTTGTATGTTTTCTCTATTAATAAATCTATTTTAGTAGTATTTTGGATTATAAATATTTTATTTGATATTTTATAATTTAAAACAAAAGAGATGGTTCAATATGTAAAAAAAAAAAAATCTATGTTTAATATTATTTTGGATTATAAATATTTTATTTGATATTTTATCATCTAAAACAAAAGAAAGTTTCATATGTAAAAAGAAGTAGATGAGATGTAAGAGAAATATGATAAAAATATTCTTTTTAAAGTCAAAATTGATGATATGAGTTGAAGAGGATAAAAAAAATTACACAAAAACGGTTTCAAATAGCATTGTTGAGTTGGAGATACCCTTTACATAACCTATTACCAACCGAGAATATGATACTGTATCAGGGGCGGATCCGGGGGCCGAGTGGGGGCAGGCTCGCCCACCTGCCCTTGGCCGGCGGAAATGCAGTGAAAATTTTTTTTTTTTGCCCCCACCATATTTTGATATATATGTATATATATAATTAACTTCAAAATTAACACCGGTGAGTTGGTGTGGTTCGGCGATAGAAGGGGTGAAGTTAAAGCCTTTGGTGTTTCCTTTTAGATCCATGTTCGAACCACCGCTACCTACATTTTCAATTAATTTTGTCTTCCATCTTTGCTATTCTTTCTCTTAATGCTTTTTGTTTTTCTCTTTCTCCTAATTTTCTCACATTTTTTCAATCTTAATTAATTCGTTAGGCTTTTCCCATTTTTTTGTTTTTGGTCTTTCTTCCTATTATCCCAAGTTTAATTATTTACTTTTATCATTTTTGTTAACTAAAATACATTGCATTTCATGGATCCGACCCATTTTTTACTTGTCTGACCCGAAAATTTTTTTTCGGGGGCGCCCGTGTAATCTTGCCCCCCCCCCCCCCTCGGCCAATTCCTGGCTCCGCCCCTGTACTGTATGACTATGGGTGTATTTTTTTGCTATTAACCAATGAGTTTTAATGAATTCTCAAGGCTAAAAATAGCCTTCAAAATTTATTAAGACAGAAGCTCTTTTGGATATTAATTTCTATTTGTATATCTTTGTTAGAAGGTATCACTTCTCTATCTATAGTAAGTATCATATATTTTTTATTTGTTTCAAATTAACATTTTTTTTTAAAATAAATAATAATTTATGGTTTAATGAGGTGTTTTGGTTAGCCCAAAATTTCCTACGCTATAAACTATACACTTTCCTCGTTAAATTTGGGTGTTCCATTATGAGATACACAATTCTTAAAATGAAAATATTTTACTCTCTCTGTTTCTTATTTTCCTTTTTAGTCCTTCTCAATTTTAGAATTTTAGTTGTTTTATCATCTAAAATAAAAAATGGAATCTGTTTCTTATTTGCTTTACTTTTCATATTTATAATATTTATTTTTTCTTAATCTTGATGCTTTAAATCAAATTAAAAGCATTAAATACTGGACAAAGAGAATATTACAAATTTATATTTTATTTTTTATACAAATGGTAAATTTTAGTTTGCGGTGGGAAGGACCGAAGGAGTAGAAATTAAGGTGCACATTTGAAGAGTGGGGTAGCCTACGCTTTTATTGCAGTAGTAATCTGCCCGGATTACACGGGTGGTCGAATTGACTCCCGCGGTTTTCGTTGCCTGTCTTACACTCTCTCTCTCTCTCTCCCACACAAACACGCACACTTAAGTACACTGGAGACTAGACTGGAGTGTTACTGCTGTTGGTGGTCATATCCAACTATTCAAAACTTTGTCAGTACGGGCGTTTGTGCCGGGCGCTGTGGATAAAACGTGCCAGACGTCCTAGTTCAGGGTTTAATTAATTTTCCTCAATTATTTCTCCTTGCTCGCTCTGAATCATACTTCCTCATACTTCCTCCGTCTCACTTCAAGTGAGCCACTTTTTTTTTTTGCTCCGTCTCACTTCAAGTGAGCCATTCTATAAATGAAAATATGTGAACAGTGTTTCAGACATTTATACCCTCATAATGTTTATATATTTACAAGTGAGCCATTCTTTAAATTAGTTATTTTTTTTTTTAATTAAGCGTGTTCGAGGGACACGTTTTTTTTAATTTAATTTTTTAAGGGCAAAATGGGAAAGGGATAAAATAGTGAGGGCAAAATGGAAATTTCGGCCATTGAAACTATTCATTCAACTGTTCACCCATTTCCTCATTTATACTATACTCCCTCCGTCTCATAACAAGCGACGCAGTTACTGTTTCGGACATTTATACCTTTATAATGTAAATATATTTACAAAAAAATCATTCATTATACCCTTTTTTAATGTTACATATTTACAAAAAAAAAAAAAAACAATCAAAAAGAGGGGGAAAGACAAAAAGTTTAACTTTTACATTCTCTCTTCTCTAATCTTCTACTCACTTGCAATTCTTTATTATTTTATTAAGAAATATTTAAAAAGCGTGAAATATTACCATAAAACCCTTGAAGTGTGAGGGAGGGAGTATTATTTATAATATTGAAGCATACAATTATGTTAGAACAATTATAAAGTCCAAAATGTAGAATCTGGGAATTGAAACTAACTCTCTGAGGACATTAAACCAAATGTCTTCCATCTGGGCGAGCAGGCGATACTATAACAAAATCATGGACAATAAATTTGTACTCTATGTTATGGGTAAAAAGAAAATTAAACAAAATTTGAGTGTGGGCCATGGCTGGTAATGAAAACACCCCCTGCTGTTTGGTATGAATATCAAGATAAAACATGAAAATGTTATATGTTACGAATGTATATAATTTGTAGGAATGGTAAATTGAGATAAATAATAGTAAATGAAAATGCGAGATGTTTTGAGTCATCATAATAGTTGAGTCTTATTTTAATAAATACTCCCTCCGTCTCGGAAATTCTTCATCATTTTTAGTTTGGCACGCAAATTAAGGAAATAGGTGAGAAGAAAAAATGTTGTGAGTGTAATTTGAAAATAGGAGAAAGAATTAGTGGATGAAATATTAAATTTAAAGAGTGTTATGAGTGTAATAGTGAATTAGGAGAGAGAATGAGTGGAGGAAATAGTGAGTGGGTATAATAG